>JARQOD010006466.1:0-42786 GCA_033576555.1 Oophaga sylvatica | reverse complement strand
ACAAAACCATCTCGACTTCAAACTTAAAAAGTGAATTCCATAACCAAATTCAATTTCTGGTATTTACTATCTACCAAGGATAGTAGATGGAAGCAAACCCAACCATCAAGAGTGCCAATTCATAAAATTGTAGAGTGTCAGCTTTCATCGGTGTGCCACGTCTATAACTTTCTTTAAAATTTTTCGGAGTATCTAAGATAAACATACGTAAACAAACATACTAGTCTCCAGTCCCCCGCTTGGCTCAAAAGCTGTCCATTGTATAGAGTAATTTAACCAACGCAACTATATTAGTACATCCCAACCCCGAGAGTGCCTTCATAATAAGTGGATGCTTCAGACTGTGCCTGAGCGAGACTCTCTCAATACTGGAGAGAGTGCGGCATGCCAAAATTTTCTCTAAACTGGATCTCCGTGGGGCCTATAACTTGGTCCGTATCAGACCTGGGGATGAATGGAAGACTGCTTTCAGGTCACGCTATGGACACTTTGAATATCTAGTTATGCCTTTTGATCTGAGTACCGCCCCAGCCACTTTTCAACACTTCGTGAATGATATCTTCAGGGATCTCCTAGATACATTTGTGGTGATTTATCTGGATGATATTCTAATTTTTTCTAACTCCACAGAGGAACATCATGGACATGTAAGAATGGTCTTAGAACGCCTAAGACAAAACCATCTCTACATCAAACTTGAAAAATGTGAATTCCATAGGACCAAAATTCAATTTCTGGGGTATGTACTATCTACGCAAGGGATTAGTATGGATGGAAGCAAGACCCAAGCCATCAAGGATTGGCCAATTCCTAGAAATGTGAAGGAGGTGCAGCGTTTCATCGGGTTTGCCAACTTCTATAGACGTTTCATTAAGAATTTTTCTGAGGTAGTGTCACCTATCATCCAACTTACCCGGAAACAGTCTAGGTTCTCCTGGACCCCGCAAGCTCAGGAAGCATTTTCCTGTTTAAAGGATAAATTTACCACCGCACCTATCTTAGTACATCCCAACCCCGAGCTTGCCTTCATAATAGAGGTGGATGCTTCAGACTGTGCCGTTGGAGCTATACTCTCTCAGAGAACAGGTGAGAAGAATGTCTTGCATCCCTGTGCCTTCTTTTCCCAGCAGTTGTCTTCGGCTGAGAGGAACTACGATGTGGGCAATAGAGAATTGTTGGCCATTATTGCCGCCTTCAAGGAATGGAGACACCTTCTTCAGGGAGCTGCACAGCAAATAGTCGTCCTGACAGACCATCGTAACCTTGAATTTATCAGGTCGGCTAAGTGCCTGACTCCTCGCCAGGCTCGCTGGAATCTTTTCCTAAACCAATTTAATTTTGTCATTTCTTATAGACCAGGATCGCGCAATGGAAAGGCTGATGCACTCTCTAGGATTCATTCAGCAGAGACACGTCCACTTACTCCTCCTAAGACTATTCTTCCTGACTCTAGATTCCTGGGAGTGATTCATAATCAAGACCTACTTAAGGACATCAAGGAAGCATACCATGCGGATTCTTTGTTGGCTCAACCCCCAAGGGACGTAAGTCTTGTCTTTAAGAATGGTGTGTGGATTCAGGGACAACGTCTGTATATACCTGAAACAGTCAGATTGAGAGTATTGCAACTCATCCACGATTCCAAGATAGCCGTGCATAGGGGAATTCTAAAGACACAAGAATTTCTTTCTCGTTTCTTTTGGTGGCCCACTTACAGGAAAGATGTCTTAACCCCTCTCTGACATTAGACGTACTATCCCATCCATAAAACCCGTGCCATTCTGACCATGGACAGGATAGTACGTCATAGGCGATTAGCTGCGCTCCCGGAGGGAGCGCAGCTAATCGCCGCCGGGTGTCAGCTGATTATCACAGCTGACACCCGTGACTGTGTGTCAGGAGCGGTCACGGACCGCTCCCGGCACATTAACCCCTTGCACACCGCGATCAAACATGATCGCGGTTGTACTGGGGGCACAGGGGAGGATCGCGCAGGGTGGGGGCTCCCTGCGCGCCCCCCTGAGACCCTCAGACCAGCGCGATGTGATCGCGCTGCTCTGAGGGCTTCCTCCCTCCCAGGACCCGGATCCAAGATGGCGCTGGGGTCCTGGAGGGAGGCGGCTTCCTCAGTGCCTGCCGAGAGCAGGCATGAGGAAGCGTCCTGCACTGCCTGTCACATCGCTGGTGTGACAGAGTGCTGTGCACACTGTCACACCAGCGATCTGATGAAATACAGTGATGTCCCACCCTGGGACAAAGTAAAAAAGTAAAAAAAGTAAAAATAAACATGTGTAAAAAAAAATCCAAAATAAAAAAAAAAAAAAAAAAAATATTCCCCAATAAATTCATTACTTATTGTAAATAAAAAAAATAAAACAATAAAAGTACACATATATGGTATCGCCGCGTCCGTAACGACCCCCCCTATAAAACTGTCCCACTAGTTAACCCCTTTTGTGAACCCCTTAAAAAAAAAAATAAAAACGAAGCAAAAAATCAGTGCTTTATCATCATACCGCTGAACAAAAAGTGGAATAACACGCGATCAAAAAGACCGATATAAATAAACATGGTACCGCTGAAAATGTCATCTTGTCCCGCAAAAAAACGAGCCATCACACAGCATCATCAGCAAAAAATAAAAAAGTTATAGCTCGCAGAATAAAGCGATGCAAAAATAATTATTTTTTATATAAAATTGTTTTTATTCTATAAAAGCGCCAAAACATAAAAAAATTATATAAATGAGGTATCGCCATAATCGTACTGACCCGAAGAATAAAACTGCTTTATCAATTTTACCACACGCGGAACAATAAAAACGCCTCACCCAAAAGAAATTCATGAATTGCTGATTTTTGTTCATTCTAACCTCCCAAAAATCGAAATAAAAAGCGATCAAAAAATGTCACGTGCTCAAAAATGGTACCAATAAAAGCGTCACCTCGTCCCGCAAAAATTAAGACCTCACATGACATTGTGGGCCAAAATATGCAAAAATTATAGCTCTCAAAATGTGGCGATGCAAAAAACTACTTTTTGCAATAAAAAGCGTCTTTTAGCGTGACAGCTGCCAATCATAAAAACCGCTATAAATAATAAATCAAACCCCCCTTTATCACCCTCTTAGTTAGGGAAAAATAATAAAATAAAAAAAATGTATTTATTTCCATTTTCCCATTAGGGTTAGGGTTAGGGTTTCGGCTAAAGTTAGGGTTAGGGTTGGCGCTAAAGTTAGGATTAGGGTTAGAGTTTGGATTAGGGTTAGGGTTGGGATTAGGGTTGGGACTAGGGTTAGGGGTGTGTTGGGGTTAGGGTTGGAGTTAGAATTGGGGGGTTTCCGCTGTTTAGGCACATCAGGGGCTCTCCAAATGTGACATGGCGTCTGATCTCCATTCCAGCCAATTCTGCTTTGAAAAAGTCAAACGGTGTTCCTTCACTTCTGAGCTCTGCCATGCGTCCAAACAGTAGTTTATCCCCACATATGGGGTATCAGCGTACTCTGGACCCCAAGAGTTATTGTGAAATTTGTCCTATTTCTTCTGTTACCCTTGGGAAAATAAAAAACTGGGGGCGAAAATATTATTTTTGTAAAAAAAATAAGATTTTTTTGTTTTTACGGCTGTACATTATAAACTTCTGTGAAGCACTTGGGGCTTCATAGCGCTCACCACACATCTAAATAAGTTCCTTGTGGGGTCTATTTTCCAAAATGGGGTCACTTGTTGGGGATTTCCACTGTTTAGGCGCATCAGGGGCTCTCCAAATGCGACATGACGCCCCCAGACCATTCCATCAAAGTCTGCAATCCAAAACGTCACTACTTCCCTTTCCGAGCCCTGACATGCGCCCATACAGTAGTTTTCTCCCACATATTGGGTATCAGCGTACTCAGGACAAATTGGACAACAACTTTTGGGGTCCAATTTCTCCTGTTACCCTTGTGAAAATAAAATATTGGGGGCGAAAAAAATCATTTTTGTAAAAAAAAAAGGATTTTTTATTTTTACGGCTGTGCGTTATAAACTTCTGTGAAGCACTTTGGGGTTCAAAGTGCTCACCACACATCTAGGTAAGTTCCTTGTGGGGTCTATTTTCCAAAATGGGGTCACTTGTGGGGGATTTCCACTGTTTAGGCGCATCAGGGGCTCTCCAATGCGACATGACGCCCCCAGACCATTCCATCAAAGTCTGCAATCCAAAACGTCACTACTTCCCTTTCCGAGCCCTGACATGCGCCCATACAGTAGTTTTCTCCCACATATTGGGTATCCGCGTACTCAGGACAAATTGGACAACAACTTTTGGGGTCCAATTTCTCCTGTTACCCTTGTGAAAATAAAATATTGGGGGCAAAAAAATCATTTTTGTAAAAAAAAAAAAGGATTTTTTATTTTTACGGCTGTGCGTTATAAACTTCTGTGAAGCACTTCGGGGTTCAAAGTGCTCACCACCATCTAGATAAGTTCCTTGTGGGGTCTATTTTCCAAAATGGGGTCACTTGTGGGGGGTTTCCACTGTTTAGGCGTATCAGGGGCTCTCCAAATGCGACATGACGCCCCAGACCATTCCATCAAAGTCTGCAATCCAAAACGTCACTACTTCCCTTCCGAGCCCTGACGTGCACCCATACAGTAGTTTTCTCCTACATATTGGGTATCAGCGTACTCAGGACAAATTGGACAACAACTTTTGGGTTCCAGTTTCTTCTGTTACCCTTGTGAAAATAAAATATTGGGGGCGAAAAAATCATTTTTGTAAAAAAAAAAAGGATTTTTTATTTTAAGGCTGTACGTTATAAACTTTAGTGAAACACCTGGGGGTTCAAAGTTCTCACCACACATCTAGATAAGTTCCTTGAGGGGTCTAGTTTCCAAAATGGTGTCATTTGTGGGGGGTTTCCACTGTTTAGGCAGATCAGGAGCTCTCCAAACACGACATGGCGTCCAGCCAATTCTGCGTTGAAAAAGTGAGACGGCGCTCCTTCCCTTCCAAACTCTGCCATGCACCCAAACAGTGGTATACCCCCACATATGGGGTATCAGTGTACTCAGGACAAATTGCACAATAACTTTTGGAGTCTTGTTACCCTTGGAAAAATAAAAATTCTGGTGAAAAGATCATTTTTGTGGAAAAAATATGATTTTTAAACTTTACGGCTCTACGTTATAAACTTGTGTGAAGCACTTGAGGGTTCAAATTGCTCACCAAAGATCTAGATAAGTTCCTTAGGGGGTCTAGTTTCCCAAATGGGGTCATTTGTGGGGGGTTTCCACTGTTTAGGCACATCAGGGGCTCTCCAAATGCAACATGGCATCCAATCTCAATTCCAGCCAATTTTGGTTGGAAAAAGTCAAATGGTGCTCCTTCCCTTCCGAGCTCTGCCGTGCGCCCAAACAGTGGTTCCCCCCACATATGGGGCATCAGCGTACTCAGGACAAATTGGACAACAACTTATGTGGTCCAATTTCTCCTGATACCCTTGGGAAAATAAAAAATTAGTGACTAAAAGATAATTTTTGTGGGAAAAAAATAGGATTTTTTATTTTCATGCCCGGGCATTATAAACTTGTGTGAAGCACTTGGGGGTTCAAAGTGCTCACCAAAGATCTAGATAAGTTCCTTAGGGGGTCTAGTTTCCAAAATGGGGTCACTTGTGGGGGATTTCCACTGTTTAGGCTCATCTGGGGCACTGCAAACGGAACATGACCCCCATCAACGTCTGCATTCCAAAACGTTACTACTTCCTTTCCAAGCCCTGCCGTGCGCCCAAACAGTTTTCCACCCCCACATATGGGGTATCAGCGTACTCAGGACAAATTGGACAACAACTTTTGGGGTCCAATTTCCTTGGGAAAATTCAAAAATTTAGGACTAAAAAATCATTTTTGTGGAATTTTTTTTTTTTTTTTTCACACCCAGGCATTATAAACTTTTGTGAAACACTTGGGGGTTCAAAGTGCTCACAACAGATCTAGATAAGTACCTTAGGGGGTCTAGTTTCCAAAATGGTGTCACTTGTGGGGGGTTTCCACTGTTTAGGCGCATCAGAGGTTCTCCAAGCGCGACATGGCGTCCAATCTCAACTCCAGCCAATTTTAGTTTGAAAAAGTCAAACGGCGCTACTTCCCTTACGAGCTCTGCCGTGTGCCCAAACAGTGGTTTTCCCCCACATATGGGGTATTGGCATACTCAGGAGAAATTGCATAACAACCTTATCTGTCCATTTTCTCCTTTTACCCTTGTGAAAATAAAAAAAAAGTTTGTAAAAGATCATTTTTGTGGCTAAAAAGTTAAATATTCATTTTTTCCTTCCACGTTGCTTTAGTTCCTGTGAAGCACCTGAAGGGTTAATAATCTTCTTGAATGTGGTTTTGAGTACCTTGAAGGGTGCAGTTTTTAGAATGGTGTCACTTTTGGGTATTTTCTGCTATATAGACCCTCAAAGTGACTTCAAATATGAGGTGGTCCCTAAAAAAAATGGCTTTGTAAATTTTGTTGTAAAAATGAGAAATCGCTGGTCAATTTTTAACCCTTATAACTTCCTAACAAAAAAAAATTTTGGTTCCAAAATTGTGCTGATGTAAAGTAGACATGTGGGAAATGTTATTTCTTAACTATTTTGTGTGACATAACTCTTTGTTTTAAGGGAATAAAAATTCAAAGTTTGAAAATTGCTAAATTTTCAAAATTTTCGCCATATTTGCGTTTTTTTCAAAAATAAACGCAAGTTATATGGAAGAAATTTTACCACTAACATGAAGTACAATATGTCACGAGAAAACAATCTCAGAATCGCGAAGATCCGTTGAAGCGTTCCAGAGTTATAACCTCATAAAGAGACAGTGGTCAGAATTGTAAAAATTGTCCCGGTCATTAACGTGCAAACCACCCTTGGGGGTGAAGGGGTTAAACTATGTCACTTCATGTGAAGTCTGTGCAAGATGCAAAACACCTCGCTCCTCACCAACTGGTCTGTTGCAACCTCTTCCCACCCCGTCCCGCCCGTGGGGATCCATTTCTATGGACTTCATTGTGGAGTTACCAACCTCTCAAGGGAAGAACACCATTCTAGTGGTGGTTGACCGTCTAACAAAGGCAGCTCATTTTATCCCTTGTCGGCTTACCCACTGCAAAACAGACATCAGACTTGATGATTAAGAATGTGTTTTGCTTACATGGAGTACCGGATGAGGTCATTTCGGATCGAGGGGTGCAATTCACTTCAAGGTTTTGGCAAAATTTCTGTGCAGCATTGGACATTAAAGTAAACCTTTCTTCTGCTTTTCATCCCCAGACTAATGGACAGACAGAACGAACCAATCAGACCCTGGAGCAGTATCTCCGCTGTTTTATCTGCCACCTACAGGATGATTGGGTGGATCTACTTCCACTGGCTGAGTTCTCTTATAACAACTCTCAGAGCGCCTCCACTAAGCAGTCTCCTTTTTACTCCAATCTAGGTTATCATCCTAACATTCTTCCTCGATTTCCCATAGATACGCCCTTTCCGGCAGTGGCTGAAAGAATCACTTCTTTACAAAAGAATATGGATCTTCTAAAGGAAAATCTAGAATTGGCTCAGGAAAGGTACAAGAAAGCAGCAGATAAATTTCGTAAACCTGCACCAGCTTTCAAGGTAGGAGATTTGGTCTGGCTGTCAACCAGAAATCTTAAATTAAAGATTCCATCGTCTAAATTGGGACATAAGTACATTGGACCTTATAAGATCAATAAGATTATAAGTGCTGTTGCTTGTCGTCTTCAACTACCCAGAACTATGAGAATCCACCCTGTCTTTCATGTATCCCTACTAAAGGCTGCAACACCCAATACGTTTCCTGGACGTTCTTCTCCTTGCCCTGACCCAGTGCTGGTCGATGGTCAGGAAGAATTTATGGTGGAAAGGATTCTAGATTCCAGGTTGTACAGAAATCATTTGCAATATTTGATTAAATGGCAGGGCTACCCAGTGGAGGACAACTCATGGGAACCAGTCAATAATGTAAATGCTCCTCGCCTGCTCCGCCAGTTTCATCAGAGGTACCGTGACAAGCCTGGTCTGAGGTCATCCGGAGGTTGTCCCTAAGGGGGGAGTAATGTAAGGTTCTTTGTCTCTGTTGACATGTTCCTTGAAACTCAGTTTTCCGTCGGCCATTTTGCTTTCTGTCTTTCTGCAGCTCTTGCCCTCAGTTAATATGGAGTTTCCAGTTTTCATGTTCCCGCCATGATTCTTCCCTCTTGCTTCTTAAGCAGCCTCAGCTGAACAATCAGTGCTCCTGAATCAAGCCTCAGTCAGTCTGTGACCTGACTCCTGGAAGCCTTGGACTTGTACTCCAGCTATTCCCTACTGAGGAACCTTGGAACACTTTTGGACTCTGGAAACCTGCTGTTTGGTGAATCCATGTTTGCAGAGGAATTACGGTACAGAGAAGAGATCCTGAACCTGCTTTGGAGAGTTATTGTAGAGCTTGAAGTTACTCTGGCCTGCTGTGTCTCCTGTTGCTGTTCCTGCAAACTGTGTGAACTTTTCAGCATGCTTGTATGAAGTAATACAAGTCATTTCATTTCAACCTATGTCTCCTGTGTTTTCCTCGCACCCAAGCACAAGACGCTATAGGAACTGTACACTATACATGACACATCTTGAGACTGGGGGGGGGGGGCAGAAAAAACAGGAGTGTCAGTACGAACACATTGACAACCCCAACTGGTCACAGACACAGACTTCCAATCCAAAACAGGATTGTGAGTCTGTAACCAAGGAAACCCCAGTACAACAATGTCATGTAAATTATGTAACACCAAAAATTTGCAATTCTCTTGGTGGTCCGGGTCAACCCGCATTATCACCTGGGTAGAAAGCTGGGGTTTATTCTCCGCCAAGGGGGTAGAGTCAATGCCCAGCAAAGGAATAGACTTCCGCAGGGGTATCATAGGAAAACCACAACGTTTGGCAAAATCAAAATCCATCAGGTTTATAGCTGCCCCTGAATCAACAAAAGCCTGAGCTGAAAATGTGGACATGGAGCAAATCAAGGTAACAGTCAACAGAAATTTAGTCTGAACACTACCCAAAACAACTGAGCACGCAAAACGATTTCCCCGCTTGGGGCAGACGGAAATAGCATGAGAAGTGTCACCACAATAGTAGCACAACTTATTACGCTTACAAAAATTCATGACGCTGTGCCTCAGAAGTCAATCCATCACACTGCATGGGCTCAGGGCCTGGCCCGCAAGGCATCACAATCTCACGCATATTTCTGCGCTCGCGCAGACGTCTGTCAACTTGAATAGCTAATGACATAGAGTCATTGAGATCAGAGGGGACAGGGAATCCCACCATAACATCCTTTACAGTCTCTGCCAGACCCTTCCGAAAAAAGGGCCGCCAGCGCATCATCATTCCATTTAGTAAGGACTGCCCACTTTCTGAATTTCTGACAATACAGCTCAGCGGCTTCATGACCCTGATTCAATGCCAACAAGGTTTTTTCAGCTTGATCAGTAACATTAGGTTCATCGTACAATAACCCCAGAGCCTGAAAAAGCACATTAACATCATTCAAAACAGGACCCCAGGTGTCAGGGAAAAGGCCCAATCCTGAGGTTCACCGCGCAACAGGGAGATGACAATTTGAACCTGCTGCGTTGTGCTCCCTGAGGATTTAGGCTTCAAACCAAAAAACAACTGACAGTTATTTTTAAAATTCAGAAACTTAGACCGATCCCCCAAAAATAAATCCGCAGAGGGATCCTAGGTTCCACAGCAGGCAACCCAGCAAGATATATAGCAATACTCCGAACTTCAGCAGCAAGCTGCTCCACACGATCGGACAAATGCTTGATCTCCATTGGTGAAAAAATTCCTCCTCAGCCCCAAGAGAAAAAGAGGGAAAAAATGCAACAAACAGAAAAAAAAATAAAAAATTTCTGACAACTCAGACAACTTTTTTTCTTTTTTCCTTTACAATTTTTTTTCCCTTCTATTGAGTACCATAGAATTTTCAGTTTGGCCGGTAATTCTGTTATGTTTTGGTAGCTGAGGAGGCAGGAGCAAAAAAACGCATAGGCAGCCTGACCCCAGAGAGGTTGGAAACTAATAGGTTGCAGACCCCTAAACTAACCGCACAACTAGAAGCAGCCGTGGAGCGTACCTATTGTGGTCCTAGACGCCTCGGCACAGCCGGAGAGATAGCTATCCCTGAAGATGGAAAGAGGAAAGCTGACTGCCCCAGAGTAGACCCCAAAAAAGTAGGAAGCCCCCAAACATATAATGGCGGTTAGACAAGATGAAAACACGAACACAGACAGAAAATAGATTGAGCAAACGCTGGGGCCCAAAACTGTCTAAATAGGATAGTACAGGAGAGAATACTGTCTGCAACCCAGAAAAACCCTAGGAAAAACTCCAACACTTCTGAATCCAAAAACACAGACCACAGGGTCTCGACCACCTATATCAGATCTCTGGTGTGGACACGTAGCTACGCAGCAGCAAGATATCACAAGAACTGAGCAAATGAACAAAACAAAAAAACGAACGGAGACCAGCCAAAGCCCCCCAAAGGGGACCCGGCTGAATACAAAAAGCAATACAGCAAATGTTAGAACTCTCCTGTTAGGTTGTTTCTATCTTGCTGGTCACATGACCTTTTTTGTCTATTTAGTCCTGCTCCGCCCTTCTGGCTTTGCTGAACTTCATTGTAATTTATACTCTTAAGCTAGCCAGGTGCTTTGTTACCTTACTCCAATAGTTTTGCTTGGTCTTCGGACCTCTATGTTCTATGTTGTTTGTTTTTCTTTTACTGCTACAACTTCTGTTAGGAGGTGTCCTGTTGTGAATGTTTTGGAAATGAATTCTGAGCAGAAGCTCCCTCTGGTGGTTACAAACAGTACTGAACCATTCAATGAGGATTGGCAATCAGGAGTCACAGACTGGCTTGATATAAGGGAGGTTCCCTCCCATCATGGTTGCCGGTGATCAATTGTTCTTGTCTCAACTGTGGTTCCTGGTTCACTTGGAAGCTTGCTGAGTCTTGCCTCTTCTTCTACTTTCAGATAAGCTATTTTCAGTTTTTGTTTTTGTGCTTACCATTTGCATATTTCTCTGCATTTCTGTGAGGTTAGCCAGATTCCCCCGGGGGGGGGGGGGCTTGGGCTCCTCTCAGTTCCGCTGGAGCCATTGTTATTTGTTCATTTGCCTTTTCCAGTTTTTTCAGTGGCTGTGGCTTAGTTTTGTTACACCAGAGAACTGATTTAGGTGGTAGAGGTCGTGTGATCTCAGGTGTTTTTGCAATCAGTAGCGTTGGCATTTTTTAGGGTTTTTTTTGGATTGCAGTGAGTATCCTTTTTATCCTTTTCTGTCTAGGCAGATTGGGCCCCAGCGTTTGCTCATACTATTTTCTGTCTGTGTCTGTATTTCCTCTTGTTTAACCGCCATTACATGTTTGGGGGCTTCCTATGTTCTTTGGGGATCTGCTTCGGGGCAGATAGCTTTCCTCTTTCTATCTTTAGGTGTAGTTAATCTCTCAGGCTGTGACGAGGCGTCTAGGACCAACGTAGGAACGCTCCACTGCTGCCTTTAGTTGAGGTGGTTAGTCAGGGTACTGCAATCCAATAGATTCCAACCTCTCTGGTGTATTGCCGTTTTTGCCTGCTCTCCTCAGCTACCAAAACATAACAGTGTCCATCTTTTCTCCCAGTCCCTAGTGCTTGTAGGGATCCCTCCCTCGCATCTATAGGTCTTTGTACAGACTAGCTGAGGACTTTAGCGGGTCTGATCGCAGGATCAGGTTCCCCGTTACATCGTAGGGATCTAGCTTAATTTTATCGTAGGGACTTTCTTCCTTAGTGCTTGTAGCAGAACATAACAGTAAGTCCAGTCCAAAAAATATCTCTAAGGAAAGATTTTCAGTTTCCATTATGGTGTCGGTTCAGGAATTGGCTCAACGCCTGCAGGGACTCTCTCTGGATGTGGCCGAACTCCAGCAACACGTGAGTAGCTGTTCTGGAGCACATTTCGTGGAGCCAAAGGTACATTTGCCTGATTTATTTTTTGGTGAACAACAAGATTTTTTTTTGTTTAAAAATGCTTGCTTGTTGTATTTTTGTTTGAGACCCAGATCCTCTGGTGATGAATCACAGCGCATAGGGTTCATAATGTCACTTTTGCCCAAAGAACCTCAGGAATGGGCCTTTTCTCTGCAACCTAGTGATCCATGCTTTAGATCAGTGGATAGTTTTTTTCGGCTTTGGGGTTATTGTATGATGATCCTGATCGTGTCTCATCAGCTCAGACAGAATTGAGACGTTTGAGGCAGGGATCAGGTAATGTGGAAAAATATTGTACTCACTTCCGACGGTGGTCTACTCAGGTGGGGTGGAATGATTCTGCTTTGAAAAGTTTGTTTCTTGCAGGGCTAGGTGAAAAGGTTAAAGATTTGCTGATTGCTTATCCTATACCTGGCAACTTGCAGGAGGCTATGCAATTAGCTATACGGGTGGACAGGAGACTGCGTGCAAGGGTTAATGAGAGTAAATCCTTTGCTATGTCAGCTCCAAGTCTTGAGAGGGTCTGTACTGACATTGGAGAGCCGATGGAGATTGTAGCGATGGCACCCGCTCTCAGGAAAAAGACCGCAGGTTTTCTGAAGGTTTGTGCTTTTATTGCGGCAAATCTGACCATTTCATTAAGAACTGTGTGCTTCGTATGAACAAAGAAAAAAAAAAAGAGCTCAGTTTCGCCCGTATAGCCTGTTTAAACACTAAGAGTGTCTTTCTTTCTGCCTCTACTGCTGCTCCGGAAGAGTTAATGGAATTTCGGGTATTTGTCGATTTGTGGTTCCACTCTGAATGTGATTGATGGGGGATTCTTGGAAAAACTTAAATTAAAACCCAAACTTTTGTCATCCCATATTGCCTTTGTTTCTGTTGATGGCTCTCCCTTGAAGAATGTTACTCACAAAGTCTGTGAATTTCCACTCACTATTAATGGTGTTCACCAAGAGAATTTGGATTTGGTAGTATTGAATAATTTGCCTTCTCCGGTGATTTTGGGGTTACCCTGGTTGAAATTGCACAATCCTGTACTGGATTGGTCTACCAATGAAATTAAGTCCTGGAGCCCTAAATGTTATGACAAGTGTTGTAACGGGTGTATTGCTGCTGTGGATAAAGGGGAATTACCTGTACCTATTCAGGATTTTTGGAAAGTTTTTTTCTGAGAAGGAATCGCAGATTTTACCTCCCCATACAGACTATGATAGTACTATTGAATTTGTCCCTGGAGCGACCCTTCCTAAAAGTCGTTTATTTAAACTTACTATCCCTGAGAGAAAGGCTTTGGAGGAATACATACAGACAAGCTTGGCCGCCGGTCACATTAGGCCTTCCAAGTCTCCTGTGGCGGTTGGATTTTTTTTTGTTAAAAAAGGACGGCGGTTTACGGCCTTATCTGGATTTTCGTGAGGTTAATAAAATTACTGTACGCAATCCTTACCCACTGCCATTGATTCCTGATTTGTTTAACCAGTTAGCGGGGGCCAAGTGGTTCTCTAAAATTGATCTTCGGGGGGCATACAATTTGTTGCGCATGAAGGAGGGTGACGAATGGAAGACTGCTTTTAACACTCCTGTGGGTCATTTTGAGAATCTGGTTATGCCTTTTGGTCTTACCAATGCTCCTGCATTTTTTCAGAATCTTATTAATGACATCCTTAGACCTTTGATCGGCAAAAATGTGGTTGTATATTTGGATTACATTTTGATTTATTCGCCGGATCTGGAATCTCATTGGCGGAGCGTTCGTGAGGTATTACAGTTATTGATTGACAATTGGCTTTTTGCTAAGCTGGAGAAATGTGAGTTCGTTGTACAGAGAATTAGTTTTTTGGGCTACATTATCTCCAGCGAAGGTTTTGAGATGGACCCGGTGAAAGTTCAAGCTGTGCAGGATTGGCCTAGGCCTATTGGTTTGAAATCGTTACAGAGGTTTTTGGGTTTCGCCAATTATTATAGAAAATTCATTAAAAATTTTTCTATTATTGTCAAACCACTGACCGATCTCACCAGGAAAGGTGCTAATGCGGTCCAGTGGACTACTGAGGCCATTGAAGCTTTTGTGTTTCTAAAGGAGAGGTTCAGCTCTGCTCCCATCCTTATGCAGCCTGATGTGACTAAACCGTTTTTGGTTGAGGTTGATGCTTCTTCTGTGGGGGTCGGCGCAGTGTTGTCTCAGGAAAACAGGGATGGAGTACATCCCTGTGCCTTTTTTTCAAAAAAATTTTCTGAGACTGAACTGAATTACGATATTGGTAATCGGGAATTGTTGGCGATTAAACTCGCATTTGAAGACTGGCGTCATCTCTTGGAAGGTGCTGAATTTCCCGTTCAGGTTTTCACTGATCATAAAAATCTGATCTATCTTGATGCTGCCAAACGCTTGAATGCCCGTCAGGCTAGGTGGGCACTGTTTTTCTCGCGGTTTAATTTTTCCGTTACTTACATCCCAGGTACTAAGAATGTTAAAGCCGATGCTTTGTCTCGCAGCTTTTCTCCCATGGTTGGTGCTGAGGAGGAGGAGAACATTTTACAAGAAGGCGTTGTGATTGCTGCTTTGGACTCTGTGTTGGAAGATGAGATTCTTAAAGCACAGGAGAATGCCCCATCTAACACTCCCCATGGGAGGTTGTTTGTGCCTGGGACCTTTGGGAGAGATTTGTTTGTTGAGTGTCATGAGTCTCGGTTGGCAGGTCATCCTGGAATCTCTGAGACCAAGAGACTTGTGGGTCGCAGTTTATGGTGACCTGGATCAGGGGCGTAACTAGGAACGGCAGGGCCCCACAGCAAACTTCACAATGGGGCCCCCCCCCTCGCGCGCGTTGCCAATCCCGGTCTACCCAAGTTGTGTTAAGAAAGATACCTTTATTATCCAAAATTAGAGGTTTTTGGAGTAATGATAGTGAAATAACAGAAAAGAACCAACTCCCAGGAAGCAACTGAGGTAGTGACGAAGGTAGGCTTTCTCCAGAGTAAATATGTGAAGAAACTTGTAATCCAGCTGCAAATTGCTTTCAAAACGGATGATTTATTCAGTAGAACAACAGTCCGGTATACAGAATAATCTAAGATTGTTCTGTATACCGTACTTCTGCACCACGCCCTCACCAATTACACATGTGAGGAGTGACAGCCTCAGCTCTGCTACATGTGAGGAGTGACAGCCTCAGCTCTGCTACATGTGAGGAGGAACAGCCTCAGCTCTGCTACATGTGAGTAGGGACAGCCTCAGCTCTGCTACATTCGAGGAGTGACAGCCTCAGCTCTGCTACATGTAAGGAGTGACAGCCTCATCTCTGCAACATGTGAGGAGTGACAGCCTCAGCTCTGCTACTTGTATAGCAAAGCTGAGGCTGTCGCTCCGCACATGTAGCAGAGATGAGGCTGTCACTCCTCGCATGTAGCAGAGCTGAGGTTGCTACTTGTCACATGTAGCAGAGCTGAGGTTGTTACAAGTCACATGTAGCAGAGCTGAGGTTGTTACTTGTCACATGTAGCAGAGCCGAGGTTGCTACTTGTCACATGTAGCAGAGCTGAGGTTGCTACTTGTCACATGTAGCAGAGCTGAGGTTGCTACTTGTCACATGTAGCAGAGCCGAGGTTGCTACTTGTCACATGTAGCAGAGCTGAGGTCGCTACTTGTCACATGTAGCAGAGCTGAGGTTACTTGTCACATGTAGCAGAGCTGAGGTTGCTACTTGTCACATGGAGCAGAGCCGAGGTTGCTACTTGTCACATGTAGCAGAGCCGAGGTTGCTACTTGTCACATGTAGCAGAGCTGAGGTTGCTACTTGTCACATGTAGCAGAGCTGAGGTTACTTGTCACATGTAGCAAAGCTGAGGTTGCTACTTGTCACATGAGCAGAGCTGAGGTTGCTACTTGTCACATGAGCAGAGCTGAGGTTGCTACTTGTCACATGAGCAGAGCTGAGGTTGCTACTTGTCACATGAGCAGAGCTGAGGTTGTTACTTGTCACATGAGCAGAGCTGAGGTTGTTACTTGTCACATGAGCAGAGCTGAGGTTGTTACTTGTCACATAAACAGAGCTGAGGTTGTTACTTGTCACAAGTAGCAGAGTTGAGGTTGTTACTTGTCACATGTAGCAGAGCTGAGGTTGCTACTTGTCACATGTAGCAGAGCCGAGGTTGCTACTTGTCACATGTAGCAGAGCTGAGGTTGTTACTTGTTACATGTAGCAGAGCTGAGGTTGTTACTTGTCACATGTAGCAGAGATCAGGGTGTCACTCGTCACTTGTAGCAACCATGAGGCTGTTACTGGGCCAGGGGGAGGCTACTGGTGACTGAGGTCCCGTGCCCAACAGGGCCCAGGGGGAGGTTAGTGGTGACTTGAGGCTTGCGTCAAACAGGGCCCAGGAGCCCGAGGCCCTGTTGGAATGCGGGCCCCTTGCTACCTGGGCCCTGTGTTGAATGTGGGCCCCTGCTGCCTGGGCCCTGTTGAATGTGGGCCCCCTGCACTGCAGCCTGGGCCCTGTTGAATGTGGGCCCTGTTAGATCCTGCCTGCACCTGCCCTCCCAGTCACCATTGAGCAGCCAAGCCTCTTCTCACTGTTGAGAGACTCACGGTACTCACCCTGCTCGCCCGGGCTTCCACCTGCTTGTCCAGTCAGCCTGCTGCTTCATGTGGTCTGCCTGGCCATCTGCTGTCCGCCCCCACATGCACACACGCTGTGACAGACGGACCATAATGCACTGGGCCGCAGCTTAAAGCTACAGTGCTCATTTCTGTTCGCTGTCTGCATTTACAACACTGTAGTGTCTCTTTAAAACAACACAGTGTTGTTATGCATCAGCGTTCAGAGTCAGAAGCCTGAACAAAATGTTGGGAGGGGGCCCGAGCGCGGATCCATTTGCCAGCGTGCTCGGGCCCCCCTTTTTGCTCCTAAATCACAGGGCAGTGCAGCAGGGACGGGCCCCCTTCTAGCCCGGGCCCTGTGGCAGCTGCTTCCCCTGCTTCCACTATAGTTCCGCCCCTGACCTGGATGCAGGGCCGGCTCCAGGATTTTGAGGGCCCCGGGCGAAAGAGTCTCAGTGGGCCCCCCGCCCACTTTAAGGCTATGTGCACACGTTCAGGATTTTTTGCTTTTTTTTAGCATTTTTGTGGCGGTTTTCCGCTGCAAAAATGCTGAAAATACACATGCATTAACCATCCTATTGTTACAATGCATTCCAAAATTTTTGTGCATATGCTGCATTTTTTTCCGCAAAAAAAATGCATCGCGGAAAAAAACGCAGCATGTTCATTTTTCCGGAATCGCGACGATTCCGCCGCCATAGGAATGCATTGAACCGCTTACTTTCCACATGTGGCTATGCCCACCATGAGCAAAGTGAGCGGTTCATGTGCGGTTGGTACCCAGGGTCTGGAGGACAGGAGACTCTGCCCTGGGTACCATATCCCTGTAAAACAATATTTAAAATAAAAAAATCTTGATATTCTCACCTTCCGGCGGCCCTCGCAGCCTTCCTGGTCATCAGCGACACTCCTGGCAACTCCCGTTCCCAGTGATGCATAGCGACAATGACCCCAGATGACGTAGCAGTCTCGCGTGATGCTACGTCATCTGGGGTCAGTGTCGCCAGGCATCACTGGGAACGGGAGTTGCCGGGAGCATCGCGAAGACCGAGAAGGCTGCGGGGGCCGCCGGAAGGTGAGAATAGCACGATTTTTTTATTTTTTTTATTATTTTTAACATTAGATCTTTTTACTATTGATGCGGCATAGGCGGCATCAATAGTAAAAAGTTGCTCACACTTGTCAAACACTATGTGTGACTCGTGTGACCAACCTGTCAATCAGTTTTCCAAGCGATGCTACAGATCGCTTGGAAAACGCTAGTTTCTGGCGGGAATACGCATACGTATAAAATGCGTATTTCCCGCGGCAGAGAGGTGCGGGATTGCCACGGAAATTTCTGCGACAATTCTGATATGTGTGCACATAGCCTAACACATACCACGATTCATGATGCACAGATACAGCAGAGAGATATAGGTATAGTACAATGCCAGATTTCACTTCCTACAGACTCACACAAGCCAAATTTGTTTTTTGTTTTTTTTTCTGGCGCCGGCAGCTGTTATCAGATTCATCTTGAAGTGTGACAGTCACTATGCATGAAGCTAGTAGTATATCACTTGGGACTCAAGTAGTGACAGTCACACTTCAATAAGATGAATCTGATAACAGCTGCCGGCGCCAGAAAAAAAAACAAACTCGGCTGTTCTCACTGCAGAGCCGGCTCATTGCATTCACAGCAGGGAGCCGGCTTTGCATCAGCTCGTTCACGGAGTCTGTACTCACTCACTGTCCAGTCACTGACACTGCCGCAGGACTCAGGAGCCATCACTAGTCGGAGGAGCCTCAGTGAGCGCCGGGAAGCTGTGCAGTGCGGGACCATCTCTCTCAAAGTTGCCTGCAGCCTGCACACACAGCTTCTGTCCTGTGCCGCCCGCCTCTTCCAGTCTCCGCCTCCTCACTTCCTCCCTGGCTGCGGCACCAGTGAGAAGAGACAGGGGGGAGCTCTACAGGACTCCACCAATCCTGAACGTCTGCTGCCGTGAGCGTGAGTGTGCCCCCCCATCTCACCAGGGCCCCGGCACTTGCCCGGGTGCGCCGGGTGCTGACGCCGGCCCTGCCTGGATGGCAGAAGGAAGTCATTAAGTGGGTGCGTCAATGCACTGTGTGTGCTAGATCTAAGTCTTCACATACTCCGGCTGCGGGGTTACTTTGCCCTATGGAGATCCCTAGTGCACCTTGGACACATTTGGCTATGGACTTTATTACTGACCTTCCCCCCTCTGAGGGTTTCACTGTTATCTGGGTGGTCATGGACCGTTTTAGCAAGATGTGTCATTTGGTTCCTTTCATCAAACTGCCCTGCGCTAAGACTCTCGCTAAGGCCTTTGTCAAGGAAATTGTCAGACTACATGGCGTTCTTACTGACATTGTTTCTGATAGGGGACCTCAGTTCGTGGCTCATTTTTGGCGCGCCTTTTGTGACAGGTTGGGAGTTCATTTGTCGTTTTCATCCGGATATCATCCTGAGTCTAATGGCCAGACAGAAAGGAAAAACCCGGATGTTGAGCAGTTCTTGCGTTGTTTTGTGGCAGACAATCAAGAGGGGTGGTCGAAGTTTCTGCCACTTGCCGAATTTGCTCTTAACCATACATCCTCTTTTGCTGCTTGTTCGCCTTTTTTTTGTTGTACTGGGAGACATCCGTCGTTTGGGTCATTCTCCAAATTGGTATCGGCCGTGCCTGAAGAGGAGAATTTTTCTGGTGATTTGGAGAGAGTTTGGACGGATGTGCGTGGTAATCTTCAGGAAGCTAGCAGAAAATCTAAAAGGTACTTTGATAGGAAACGGCAAGAGGTTTTATTTGCTATTGGTGACATGGTTTGGTTGTCCTCTAAGAATCTGCAGTTGAGGATTCCTTCTAAAAAATTGGGTTCCAAGTTTGTAGGACCCTTTAAGGTGCTTCAGGTTGTTAACCAATTGGCTGTTTGGTTGGAGCTTCCTACCTCCTGGAAGATTAATCCGGTGTTTCATGTTTCTCTGTTGAAAAGAGATGATGTGTCGGATGGAGGCGCCTCTGCCACTGATCCTCCGGTGGTGGAGGACGGGGAATATGAAATTTACCGCATCCTAAATTCTAGACGGTATAGAGGGAGTTTGCAGTATCTCGTCGCTTGGAAGGGTTTTGGACCCGAGGATAACTCATGGGTGAGGGCGGATGATGTTTCTGCATCCAGACTTGTCAGAGCGTTTCACAAGAGGTTTCCGGGTAAGCCTGGGCCTAGGGGATCCGGAGGATCCTCTTAGAAGGGGGGGTACTGTTAGAACTCTCCTGTTAGTTTTTTTTCTATCTTGCTGGTCACATGACCTTTTTTGCCTATTTAGTCCTGCTCCGCCCTTCTGGCTTTGCTGAACTTCATTGTAATTTATACTCTTAAGCTAGCCAGGTGCTTTGTTACCTTACTCCAATAGTTTTGCTTGGTCTTCGGACCTCTATGTTCTATGTTGTTTGTTTTTCTTTTACTGCTACAACTTCTGTTATGAGGTGTCCATCTTTTCTCCCAGTCCCTAGTGCTTGTAGGGATCCCTCCCTCGCATCTATAGGTCTTCGTACAGACTAGCTGAGGACTTTAGCGGGTCTGATCGCAGGATCAGGTTCCCCGTTACATCGTAGGGATCTAGCTTAGTTTTATCGTAGGGACAGATATCCCTTTCTTCCTTAGTGCTTGTAGAAGAACATAACAGCAAAAAGCCAGGAATTCAAACCACAGTAAAAAAAAACTGAAAGAGACTTATCTGAAAGCAAGCAGGAGACAGCAGGAAAGCAAGCTGAATTCCAACCTAGACCAGGAAGCACAATTGATTACCAGTGAGGATCATGGGAGTCCAGCTCACTTATATCAGGCCAGTCATTACCACGTGACCACCACTCGTTATTTACAGGTGTAGGGCTCTTGGTATTCAACATTGGTTCAATACCCTCAGCAACCACCAGAGGGTGCCTCAGCTCCGAAGTCATCTCCAAAATGTTCACAACACATGGCTTGTTGCTTGGTCTGTACTCTCCCCACCATGGCTTGTGGTGGGAGAAGGTGAAGACGCAGAGTCAGGCTGTGATGGATGGAGCGCTTGTACGTGATCTTCGCTGTTGCACTCTAGACACTTGATGGGAATGACATAGTCCTTAGCAAGATGCTCGGTAGAGGCGCAGCTCCTGAAGCATACTCCAAACTTCTTCAAGAGCTCCTTTCGTTCTTGAAGGGGCTTCTTCCTGAAGCCGATGCACTGCTTCAGGGGATGTGTCAGTTTGTGAATTGGACACTGGCGATTTGGATTTTCCACCTTCTCTGCTTCATTTTATAGCCCTACCCTGATTGCACTTCTCAACAACTTTGTCCCTGACTTGTTTGGAGATCTCCTCGGTCTTCATGATATTGTTTGGTTAGTGGTGCCTCTTGCTTTATGGTATTGCAGCCTCTGTGGTCTTTCAGAAAAGTTAGTGTATATACTGATAGACATGTGACACTTAGATTGCACACAGAGGAACTTGCTTTCACATAGCATGTAATTTATGAAGAGAATTGTTTGCATCAGAAATTATAGAGGATTCATATCAAAAGAAGTGAATACATATGCACATGCCAATTTTTAGTTATTTGATCCCATAAATTTAATTTATGGCTATATTTTCTCTCACTTCACCAACTTAGAATATTTAGTGCTGATGCATCACACACATATTGGATTACAAAAATACTTAAAAGACAAATTGTAATGTAAAAAAATAGGCAATAAGCCAAGGGGGTGAATACTTTCACAAGCTACTGTAATCTGATTGACAGCTCCCCTATGTCCTTCCTCCTTGCTGCCTGATATCTGCCTACCTACTCTGATTGACAGCTCCTCCACGTCTCTCGTTCCTGCTGCCTAATATCAGCACACCTTGCCTGATTGACAGTTCGTTAGTGTCCCTCCTCTCTGTTGCATAATATCTACTTATCTAGCCTGATTGACAGTTCCTCAGTGATTCTCTTCCCTCCTGCTTAATATCTTCCCACCAAGAATGATTGACAACTCCTCAGTGTCACTCCTCCTTGCTGAGGTCTCACACTGCTCAGTACATGCTGCACCTGTAAGTCTGAGTGGTCAGAAGCTAAATACACTTGGTCTCATGAGCTCTCAGTTTTTAGCAGGACTAAAAAAAATGCTAGTTTTAATATCAGGATAAGGCAGACATTCTGACAATGATTTACAAAGTAAGTACAACAGTCTCATCAGGGCTAAGAGATCTATTTAATAATGTATGAGAAAGAGGGAGAAGGAAAGGATCAGGGAGAGCGCGAGGCAGAGGGAGAAGGAGAGGACACAAAGATGGTACTGTCACTTAATACAAACTCATCCACAATATGACATTTAACAGCTCACAAAGAAAGTGAAATACTAAACACCTAGCTATTATCCAACCTATTATGTATGTTATGTAGTCTTTAATCCGCAATGTGCCAGAACTGTGGCCAGATACACAGGTTGCAAGCTACTAAAAGTTAGGTAGGATAAATTATGAGTTGCAGGGACGAGGTGCGGTGCCAGAAATAATTCTTGCTGGAGGTTACAACCATGTATGTTCTCCAAACAGTTTACAGTACGGCTATGATTTGTATACTCTGCACTTGTGATAACATTTGTGATTTATTTCACTTGAATTTTGTTCAAATCCCTGCAAGACATTTCTCACCTTTCTTCTCTCCAAAGAAGACATCTAGAGCCATAGAAATGTGTGCTAGACAGCCGAGTCGGAATGACACCCGTGTATGGATTATGTCATTCTTAGGACTCAGCTCCGACATTTATAAACACAAGTTGTCCATAGATAAAACCATCCTGCATATTGTGCTTATGTTTATATGATTTCATAAGAAACGTAAAAGGCAAAACACGAATGCCTAAACTTAACTAAACTTAATAGGGAAAGCTGCATAAAGTTTGCATGTTCTGTCCATGTAGTTGTGTAGAGTTTCCCCGACTTCTCCGTTTTTGTCCTACACTCCAAAAACATCCAAATGGGTTCAATAGCTTTGTATGAAATTAGCCATAAAGGGGGTATTGACAAAGTAGCCAAAGAGTAAGGAATGTTTAAAACTAAGCATTACTTATACCTTGAATCACTTGCCCATCCGATGCCATCAGTCCTGTGGTCTCTGTAGGAACCAAAAATATTGAACTCCTGTCCATCATTCATTCATCCACAGTAACCAATCTCTGGCCTTGTCAGTGACATTTGTGTGTGACCCCTGAGATTGGCTGCACCTGTGGCGCCCCTGAGGGTTCAGTCGCCACAGAGGTGTTGCACCCCATCCAGAGGTGTGACACCCCACTCCCAGGTTAGGAGGGAGCACCCCTAGGACTCCCACACCTGTATCCAACACACACCAGATTAGCTGGGCATATGGACGGACCCTACGGGAGGATGGTCTCATCCCAGGCTGGTTAGCAAGGGGTGTATGGGTGGGTGGAGTTAGCAGTAGCTGAAGAGGAGGAGAGAAGTTAAGCAAGCAGCAGCACTTCCAGTGAAGTGAGAGATTTTAAGGGGAGCTCAAGCTGATAGGAGCTCAGCCCCTAAGTGAGACAGAGACTGAGGAGCTTCTGAAGAAGTCAGTGAAGGGGTCCTTGGGCAAGGACAGTGAACATTCCATCCGTGGCCCTCTCCGGGATTGGAAGGACCAGGCCACAAGGGAACCGGCCTCTAGACTAGTGGGAAACCTTCAGGCCTCGCTAGCAAGCCGACGGCGGAGATCACTTTATTGGTCATTGCTACCAACCACCAGCACCATCTCCAGGAAGGAAGCGACATAGGGCCAAGAACGCACAGAATTAATCTTTTACCCGACAGGGTCCGCAGCTTCTGGACTGAAAGACTGCGTGGTGAGGTGCTAGGAAGAGAGGAGTGGAATAGCACAGAGAGAGAGAGACTGCCAGGAAAGGACACACACAGAACGGGAGTCCTGGGCTGGTGCGACCGAGTTACCTGGGGGTTGATGGATCCCTCACCTGGAGGACACAGTACTAAGTGGGCATCTGTATCACCGGTAACAGAACAGTGAGTAAAAACCCTGAAACTGCATACGGACTGTTTCCTAGATTTCTTCCAGCGGCGCCACATCTCTCTCTGATACATTCATCAGCACCATTCCCAAATATAACATTTACCTGCCCTGGAAGAATACAACCTCACCTGTTGTGAATGTGCTAGAAATGAATTCTGAGCAGAAGCTCTCTCTGGTGGTTACAAACAGTACTGAACTATCCAATGAAGATTGTGAAGATTGGCGATCAGGTGTTACTGACTGGTCTTATATAAGGGAGGTTCCCTCCCATCAGGGTTGCCGGTGATCAATTGTTCTGGTCTCATCTTTGATTCCTGTTCACTTTGTAGCTTGCTGTTTCGTGCCTGCATCTTCTGCTAACAGATAAGTCATTTTCTTCTTTTAGTTTTTTGTGCTTGCTTTTTGCATTTTGTCCTGCACTTCTGTGGGGGTCTGCCGGGTCCCCTCCGGGGCTGGTGCTCCTCTCAGTTTAGTTCGGCCACTGTTGTTTGTTCATTTTCATTTTCAGTTTTTTCAGTGGCTGCTGTTTAGTTTTTGTTACACCAGAGAACTAATTTAGGTGGTAGAGGTCGTGTGATCTCAGGTGTTTTTGTAATTAGTAGAGTTGGTACTTTTCAGGGTTTTTGGGGATTGCAGTAAGTGTCCTTCCTATCCTTTTCTATTTAGGAAGTTTGGGCCCCAACGTTTGCTCATACTATTTTCTGTCTCTGTCAGTATTTCTTCTTGTCTAACCGCCATTACATGTTTGGGGGCTTTCTATGTTCTTTGGGGATCTGCTCCGGGGCAGATAGCTTTCCTCTTTCTATCTTTAGGTGTAGTTAGTTTCTCAGGCTGTGACGAGGCGTCTAGGACCAACGTAGGAACGCTCCACGGCTGCCTCTAGTTGTGGTGGTTAATCAGGGTACTGCAATCTCATAGTTTCCAACTGCTCTGGTGTATTTCCTTTTTTGCCTGCTCTCCTCAGCTACCAAATCATAACACTCACCTGTGGGAGGTTTACCAACTAGCTGCAAAATATCATCTCTTCCAGAGGACCTGCACCGCAGCGCTGGTCACACTGACCAGGTACCACAGGTGGCATCATGAATCACTACATAAACTTTATCCCCTGTAAATATATTCCCCTTTTTGGTGAGTGCCCAGAGCCACGGACCGGGTCGTCGCCGCCGTGACATCCCCCATAGAAGTCAACAGGTTCGGTACCGAGTACCCCACGGCCCTGGCGGGCGACTCATTTTTGGCATCACGAACAGGATCTCGAAAGCCCGGTATCACCGAGCCCTGTGTGCCTATACTGACTGTTTGTTGAGCAAGAGAATCGCCAAAAGCGGTAGAGACTTTATTGCAATTTGTGAAACATCACCGCCATATTTGCACCATGATTCGCTGGAGAAGAAGAAGGGCGTTTCGTCGTGGGCGTGAATCTGCCCAGTGGCGCGAAAGTTATGACCGCCCACTGCAAATGCTACTGCAACGTAAGAACATGCCCGTCGGCGAAAGGGATCCGCCTTCTGATACTCTTTGGTGGGAGAAGGAGGACGAGGAAGCTCCACCCTCTGAAAAAACAGCGGGATTCTCGCCATGGAATAACCAGAATCTTCCTGACCAAGATGGCGACCGTTGGCAATCTGGAGTGTGGAGGAGCGGAGGAGAGCTCCTTCCCCCGGATGGAGGAAGATTCCCCAGCCACTTCAGAACCAGCGATGCAGGAGGTGTAATGTATGGTGTACAGTTCATATAGCGTCTTGTGCTTGGGTGCGAGGAAAACACATGAGACACAGGTTTGATATAGAAGGACTTGTATTACTTCATACAAGTGGCAAAAATGGTCACACAGTTTGCAGGTACAGAAGCAGGAGACACAGCAGGCCAGAGTAACTTAAGCTCAGCAGTAACTCTCCACAACAGGTTCAGGAACTCTTCTCTGTACCCGTAATTCCATGCAAACGTGGATTTATCAAATAGCAGGTTTCCAGAGTCCACAAGTGTTCCAAAGTTCCTCAGTAGGAAATAGCTGGAGTACAAAGTCCAAGGTTTTCCAGGAGTCAGGTCACAGGCTCACTGCAGGCTTGATTCTGAAGCACTGATTGCTCAGCTGAGGCTGCTTAAGAAGCAAGAGGGAGAGAATCAGGGCGGTAACATGAAAGCTGGAAACTCCATATTGACTGAGGGCAAGATAGCTGCAGCAAGACAGAAAGCAAAATGGCCGACGGAAAAACTGAGTTTCAAGAAACATGTACAAAGAACCTTACATTACTCCCCCCTTAGGGACAACCTCCGGATGACCTCAGACCAGGCTTGTCTGGGTACCTCTGATGAAACTGGCGAAGCAAGCGAGGAGCATTAACGTTATTGACTGGTTCCCATGAGTTGTCCTCCACTGGGTAGCCCTGCCATTTAATCAAATATTGTAACTGATTTCTGTACAACCTGGAATCTAGAATCCTTTCCACCACAAATTCTTCCTGACCATCGACTAGCACTGGGTCAGGGCAAGGAGAAGAACGTCCAGGAAACGTATTGGGTGTTGCAGCCTTTAGTAGGGATACATGAAAGACAGGGTGGATTCTCATAGTTCTGGGCAGTTGAAGACGAAAAGCAACGGCACTTATAATTTTACTGATTTTATAGGGTCCAATGTACTTATGTCCCAACTTAGACGATGGAATCCTTAACTTAAGATTTCTGGTTGACAGCCAGACCAAGTCTCCTACCTTGGAAGCTGGTGCAGGTTTACGAAATTTATCTGCTGCTTTCTTGTACCTTTCCTGAGCCAATTCCAGATTTTCCTTTAGAAGATCCATATTCTTTTGTAAAGACATGATTCTTTCAGCCACTGCTGGCAAGGGCGTTTCTATGGGAAATCGAGGAAGAATGTTAGGATGATAACCTAAATTGGAGTAAAAAGGAGACTGCTTAGTGGAGGCGCTCTGAGAGTTGTTATAAGAGAACTCAGCCAGTGGAAGTAGATCCACCCAATCATCCTGTAGGTGGCAGATAAAGCAGCGGAGATACTGCTCCAGGGTCTGATTGGTTCGTTCTGTCTGTCCATTAGTCTGGGGATGAAAAGCAGAAGAAAGGTTTACTTTAATGTCCAATGCGGCACAGAAATTTTGCCAAAACCTTGAAGTGAATTGCACCCCTCGATCCGAAATAACCTCATCCGGTACTCCATGTAAGCAAAACACATTCTTAATCATCAAATCTGATGTCTGTTTTGCAGTGGGTAAGCCGACACAAGGGATAAAATGAGCTGCCTTTGTTAAACGATCAACCACCACTAGAATGGTGTTCTTCCCTTGAGAGGTTGGTAACTCCACAATGAAGTCCATAGAAATGGATCCCCACGGGCGGGACGGGGTGGGAAGGGGTTGCAACAGACCAGTTGGTGAGGAGCGAGGTGTTTTGCATCTTGCACAGACTTCACATGAAGTGACATAGTTTAAAACATCTTTCCTGTAAGTGGGCCACCAAAAGAAACGAGAAAGAAATTCCTGTGTCTTTAGAATTCCTCTATGCCCGGCTATCTTGGAATCGTGGATGAGTTGCAATACTCTCAATCTGACTGTTTCAGGTATATACAGACGTTGTCCCTGAATCCACACACCATTCTTAAAGACAAGACTTACGTCCCTTGGGGGTTGTGCCAACAAGGAATCCGCATGGTATGCTTCCTTGATGTCCTTAAGTAGGTCTTGATTATGAATCACTCCCAGGAATCTAGAGTCAGGAAGAATAGTCTTAGGAGGAGTAAGTGGACGGGTCTCTTCTGAATGAATCCTGGAGAGTGCATCAGCCTTTCCATTGCGCAATCCTGGCCTATAAGAAATTACAAAATTAAATTGGTTTAGGAAAAGATTCCAGCGAGCCTGGCGAGGAGTCAGGCACTTAGCCGACCTGATAAATTCAAGGTTACGATGGTCTGTCAGGACGACTATTTGCTGTGCAGCTCCCTGAAGAAGGTGTCTCCATTCTTTGAAGGCGGCAATAATGGCCAACAACTCTCTATTGCCCACATCGTAGTTCCTCTCAGCCGAAGACAACTGCTGGGAAAAGAAGGCACAGGGATGCAAGACATTCTTCTCACCTGTTCTCTGAGAGAGTATAGCTCCAACGGCACAGTCTGAAGCATCCACCTCTATTATGAAGGCAAGTTCGGGGTTGGGATGTACTAAGATAGGTGCGGTGGTAAATTTATCCTTTAGACGGGAAAATGCTTCCTGGGCTTTGGGGGTCCAGGAGAACCTAGACTCTTTCCGGGTAAGTTGGGTGATAGGTAACACTACCTCAGAGAAATTCCTAATGAAACGTCTATAGAAGTTGGCAAACCCGATGAAGCGCTGCACCTCCTTCACATTTCTAGGAATTGGCCAATCCTTGATGGCTTGGGTCTTGCTTCCATCCATACTAATTCCTTGTGTAGACAGTACATACCCCAGAAATTGAATTTCGGTCCTATGGAATTCACACTTTTCAAGTTTGATGTAAAGATGGTTTTGTCTTAGACGTTCTAAGACCATTCTCACATGTCCATGATGTTCCTCTGTGGAGTTAGAAAAAATTAGAATATCATCCAAATAAATCACCACGAATGTATCTAGGAGATCCCTGAAGATGTCATTCACCAAGTGTTGGAAAGTGGCTGGGGCGGTACTCAGACCAAAAGGCATAACTAGATATTCAAAGTGTCCATAACGTGACCTGAATGCAGTCTTCCATTCATCCCCAGGTCTAATACGGACCAAGTTATAGGCCCCACGGAGATCCAGTTTAGAGAAAATTTTGGCATGCCGCACTCTTTCCAATAACTCAGGGATTAAAGGCAATGGATAACGGTTTCTAATAGTAACCTTATTGAGTTCCCTATAGTCTACGCAGGGTCTCAGAGATCCATCTTTCTTCTTCACAAAGAAGATGGGTGCACCTGCAGGAGATGAAGAGGGGCGTATGAAGCCCTTGGCTAGATTTTCGTCTATGTAATCCTTTAAAGCCTTTAGCTCGGGCCCCGCCAGGGGGTAGATCTTACCAAAAGGTATCTCTGCTACAGGCAATAATTCAATTGGACAATCATATGGACGGTGAGGGGGAAGCTGGTCAGCGTTCTTCTTGTCACATAAATCCACATAGTCCTGGTATACAGCTGGTAGTTCAGGGACTGACATGGTTCCTTTAGGAACAGAGCAAGCTGAAACTTCTGAACTCATCTGTTTCTCTGGAAAGTGTAATTCCTTGGTCTCCCAGTTAATGGTAGGGTTCTGAGCCTGCAGCCATGGTAGCCCTAGAATAATGGGAAAGTGGGGAGAAGAGATAAGCATAAAGGACAGTTTCTCTTGATGATCTTTACCCATAAGGACCCTCAAAGGCTCCGTTTCCTGATCCACTGGTCCAGAGGTCAGCAGGGAGCCATCCACAGTCTCCATCTGTACTGGAGTAGCCTTCTTCACTGAACGTATCCCCTGTTTCAGAGCAAAGGAGATATCCATAAAATTTCCACTTTCCCCTGAGTCGATCATAGCAGAGCTAGACACCCAGACTGAGTCAACCCAGAGTTTGATGGAAAGGAAGCAATGAGAATTGTTTTTCTTACAACTCAGCTGGGACACCGCTGAGGAAACTTGAAAAATTGCAGCGTTTACACAGTCATCGTCCTCAGAAGTGACGGAGTTTAAGTCAGAGAAATCAATATCTGTTGCTGCAGATCTCTCTGGAGCTTGAGGCTCGGACCTGACAGATCTCCTCTCGCAACACTCACAGTGAATGACTGCTGCAGTAGTCTTACGAGAACGGCTGGGGCAGTTTATAATGAAGTGCCCTGACTTACCACAGTAGAAACATAGATTTTCCTTTAAACAATGTTCTTTGCATGCATCACTAACCCGTCTTTGTAAAGAGTCCACCTGCATGGGTTCAGGTTCAGGTTCCCGTGTGATCCTACTCAAAGGTTCCTTAGCTGGGGAGGAAGGTAGGAAAAGGTTAGTGCGATTACTTTCGAACCATCTCTCTTGCCTGCGTTCAGTCAGACGAGCATCAATACGGATGCAGTAGTTAATAAAGTCACCTAACGCAGTGGGAGGGTCGGCACGAGCAAGTTCATCCTTAATCAGTGGAGACAACCCTTTTCGAAAAATAGATTTTTTGGCGGAACTGTCCCAAGTGGTATCGAGGGCCCATCTCCTGAAATCCAAGGCATATTCAGCTACTGAGCGCTTACCTTGGCACAAAGTTAACATGGCTGCTTCAGCTGTTGCACCTCGATTGGGGTCATCAAACACCTGCCCCATGGCTGAAATGAAAGCATCAAGATGATCCAAACATTCATCCTCAGTCTCAGTCAGAGGGTTTGCCCACATCAAAGCCTTGTTGGTAAGCAACATGATTATAGTAAGCACTTTAGATCGTTCAGTGGGAAATTGTGAAGCATGTGCAGAAAAAAAAAGATTGCATTGGTTAATAAATCCCCTGAATTTCTCACGTTCACCGCCAAAATGAAAAGGGGGTAACTTGGGAATCCCAGAACTCGGGGTTATGGCAGGAGCCTGGACTCGTTCCTCTAGAACCTCAAAAATCCTGGGTAGTTTGTCCAAACACTTGCAAATTGTGATTAGTGAGGTCCTGTAGGTTTGCAAAACGGGTCTTTATAGTCTGTATATCTGCAAGGATTGTATCAGTCACTCCGCAAAGCTCCTTTATGCGAGCCTCCATCTTCCAGATCTTTTAAGACAGGAGTACTGGAAGGAGAAGAGAAAAAAAAAAACAATAGTGTTTACCTGTGGTAACACTGCAGAGTAAAATTAAGGGAATTGCTCACCTGGAATGGTTGTGAGAAGTCACAACCACTGTCATCACAGAAAGTATAACCGGACATCTGATATCCACAGTCACAGCAGACACAGCCTTCCCAGACTCAGCAGACACTAACGTTTGTCTTCAGAATGTTGTAATGTATGGTGTACAGTTCATATAGCGTCTTGTGCTTGGGTGCGAGGAAAACACATGAGACACAGGTTTGATATAGAAGGACTTGTATTACTTCATACAAGTGGCAAAAATGGTCACACAGTTTGCAGGTGTGGCCCAGCTATGTCAGGCACACATAAAATCCAGGAGAATGCACAGGAAGGTAATCGCAAAAGCTTGCTATTCATGCACTTCACTCACACTTTCGCTACAAGTGCTTATGCTAAGAGCGAGAGCAGGGCGAAGGGCGCAGTGGAGAAGGACAGAGAAGTGCTTCAGGTACCAGATTACCTGCACTAATTCACCGGACACCGGAGTCCGAGGCATTGCTAGAGCTTCATGCTTAGTGATAAGAAAACCGGAGGCTTTCTGGACTACAGGTCGCAGAAGGCAGCTCAAAGTGTCGATACGTAACTGGAGTCAGGAGAACAGGAGTCTAGCGGGACGCTGCAGAAATAGACTTAGTTCTACCACTGAAAAGGCTCTACCACTATGTCGGCCGGGCGTAGTTGCTATTGAAAGAGTTAACTTCGCTTCACGCAAGTTTGGACTCAGATACATATTGAAGTTAAGGAGGCCTCTAACCTGCTCAGTGGTTACCCGAATGTGCATTCTCCACCCCGACCAGCTCCCCGGGATCTGCTTGAACCATCTACCAGTAAAGGTATGAAAAGAAGCTGCATTGTGTGTGACTGAATTCTTATCTACACCCTGCACCATCACCATAGACTTCCAGGGACCAGTCTCACCTGTGGGACACTTACCACCCAGCTGCCCCCATAACATCCCCTGTGAAGATCCTAATAGCAGCGCTGGTCCAATTAACCAGATACCACAGGTGGCGTCACGAAATACCTATCCTAATAATCCCCTGTAAATATCCCCCAACGCTTGACTGCCAGGGCCACGGACCGAGTCCCGCTGCCAGTGACAACTCCCATAGACTTCTATGGGCTCGGCTCTGAGTACCCCATAGCCCTGGTATCCACAATTGTGGTGCGAGTCAACTAAACTTGGCATCACGAACAGGATCCGAAACTTGCAATTGTGAGTCCTGTGTGCCTATATTGAACTGTTTGGTGAAAAAGACTGTTTGCTGTGTTTGGCGCCATAATACCGCCATCTTTACCGCAATATTCACGCCCTCAGGCGCTGGTGAAGAAGGGGGGCGTACCTGAAAAAGCGCGCTGGTTCCCTGGCCCCGCCCCCAACTCTGACGCGGCGGCAGGTCCTGTGAAACAGGAAGTGAACGCTCTGACATCAGAGCGCCAGCGTCAAAGGTCCTGTCTCCACCGCTGTGCCTGCAACAAAGGTCCTGTCTCCACCGCTGTACCTGCGACGCTGCAGCCTGTGAAAGAGGTAGGCTCAGATTAACCAAGGGGGCATCAACATGTCGCATCAACCGGCAGACGGAGCGGCCCCCGCCGGAGGCTCCAATAGCCCACCGCTTGGCGTTGTACCGCAGGATGGGGGTGCAGGCCCCTCACCTGGCCCGGTAGTCCCGCTCATGCCGCTAACGCTCCCATACATGCCTGGAGCGAAGTGGCTCCCCCAGTACAGCGGCGAGCCAGACACCCTGCCAGGATTTAAACGGAAGATATGTAGTATTTTGGATATGTACTCAATGACTGAAAAGCAAAAAGCTGCTGTGGTAATAGGACAGTTAGCTGGTGCGGCTGAGAGAGAAGTAGAGACTTGGCCCACTGCAGACCAGGAGTCAGTACCTGCGATTCTCTTAAAGCTACAGGCCATCTTTGAGGACCGCACAGAAACGGATCTCTGGATGGCATTTTATCAGTGCTTCCAGAGACCGGGTGACAGTATTAGGGACTACGCCTGCCGACTACAGGGGGCCCTGCGAGCTCTTAAACAGGCTAACCCTACAAGTCCCATTGATGAGAGCCAAATGTTGAAAGAGCAATTCGTGCGGGGACTGAGGTCTCCAACGGAAGGCAGGACTGTAAACTGGTGGTCCTTAGATCATCCGGATGCCACTTTTGATGTCCTAAAGGACATGGCAATAAAAGGACTGCGACCCTTGGAAAAGCCAGAGGTGGCAAATCAGTATCACCCGGGTGAAGCCACTCTAAAGCCGGCAGTACCCACCTTTTCCCCGCAGGTGGCAGAAGCTACAACGCAGGTGGCGCCCCCTAGTGAGTTGGAATGTCTGCGCTCAGAAGTGCGCCAGCTGACTAAGAACTTGGCCACTGTAATGGATGCCCTGCAACTGCGGAAAGAGGAAGGAGGAAAGATCCTACTAGCCGACTGTCCGGAGGATGTCCCTTGGATGAACCGGAGGAAATGGAGGACGTCGCCACACCGGAGGAGGACCACGCCACCCCCAGGAGGGACTCCTGATAAACACCATCCTCGCCGGGAGATCATCTGCTACCGCTGCAACCAAAAAGGTCATATGGCTCAGCAATGTCCTTTAAACGAGCCAATCCTGGGTCAGAGGGCCAACACCCAGGAGTAGACTCATCAGGCCCCTTGGACTGGAACCGCAGGTTCGTGGGTGGACGGCCCTACCTGTCCATGATTCTGGACGGGATTGCAATCCCTGCACTGCTGGACACTGGATCTCAGGTGACCATCATACCTGATGTCCTTTACAATAAATTTTGGTCAAAGGACAGTCTCCAGCCCCCGAACCCTGACTTGACAGTGTACGCCACCAATGGTCTCCCTGTTGAAGTAATTGGAGCCAAAAACGTGAACGTAAAAGTGGGCAGGGTGGAGCTGAAGGATCAGGGACTGCTGGTAGTCAGGACTGTAAATGAGGAAAATGGCCTAAATGTGATATTAGGTACTAACATTATCAGTAACTGTCTGGGAGAAGTTGTGTTTTTGCTCCAACAGCTTGCTGACGTGGCCAAGCCAAAGCAGAAGGGAGTGATCCAGAGGGAGATCCGGGCCCTGATGTGTCAGCAGCAAGCGAAGCTTACAGATGGTGAAATCGGTAATGTACGGGTCACAGACTCGCACCCCATTGTAATACCCCCAATGAGTGAAATGTTAATATGGTGTAGAGCAGCCATAGGTCTGAGAGGACAGAACTACCAAGCAGTAGTAGAACCTCATCGCTCAGAACACAGACCTACACTCATGATTGCTAGAGGGGTAGTGGAAGTCATAAATGGGAGAGTACCAGTACGACTTCTCAACTGGGGGGACGATGAAGTAAATTTGCCACGTTATGCTACAGTTGCTAAATTACATGCCGTAGATAACAATTCTATCCTCACAACCGAGTCCTTAGCCTCCCGCCAACCAGCGGAGGATAATGATCCGGCAAACCAGGTAGCGGACTGGTGTCAGCAGCTTCATATAGGGACAGACACCACTTCCGTCCACCAGAAACAGGGGGTACTACGGGTGGTACAAGAGTACGCACAAGTATTTAGCAAACACCCACTTGACTTTGGGACAATTAAGGGAGTACAGCATCATATCCCTACAGGCAGTCATCCTCCCATCAAAGAGCGATACAGGCCTATACCTCCAGCCCACTATCAGAAAGCTAAGGAAATGCTGCATGACATGAAGAAAGCCGGGGTGATAAGGGATAGTTGTAGCCCCTGGGCAGCACCTCTAGTTCTAGTTAAGAAAAAGGATGGTAGCATGCGAATGTGTGTAGATTATAGGCAAGTAAATCGTATAACACATAAAGATGCATACCCATTACCACGCATAGAGGAATCCTTAGCTGCTCTGAAAACGGCTAACTACTTTTCTACCCTCGACCTTACTAGTGGGTACTGGCAAGTAGCTGTGGCTGAGGAGGATCGGGAGAAAAACTGCTTTCACCACACCAATGGGACTCTGCGAGTTTGACAGAATGCCGTTTGGCCTCAGCAGTGCCCCAGGAACATTCCAGAGAGTGATGGAGAGCTGTCTGGGGCATCTCAACTTTGAAACCGTGTTGCTGTACCTGGACGACGTGATTGTGTACTCCAAGACATATGAAGATCATCTGAAGCACCTGGCAGAGGTATTCGAGTCACTGTCCAAGTATGGGATGAAACTGAAGCCCTCTAAATGCCATCTGCTCAAACGGAAGGTACAGTACTTGGGACATATTGTCAGTTCCGAAGGAGTAGCGCCGGACCCCGAGAAGGTCACAGCCATCCAGAAATGGCCGGAGCCGAAGAATCTAAAGGAGGTGCGTCAGTTCCTGGGTTTAACAGGTTACTACAGGAGGTTCGTGAAAGATTACACTAAGAAGGTGGCGCCTTTACAGGACCTCCTGGTCGGACAACCTCTCAAGAGCAGAAACCCTCCATTCAATTGGGTAAAAGAACAAGCTGAGGCATTCAAAGAGATGAAAGAGATCCTGACAGGCGATGAAATCTTAGCCTACCCAGATTACAGCCAACCGTTCCTGCTATACACAGATGCCAGTAACGAAGGATTAGGAGCTGTCCTCAGTCAGAAGCAGAACGGCCAAGAAAAAGTCATCGCATATGCCAGCAGAAAACTCAGGCTGTAGCGCCGACATCCCTGCACCCTGCCAGGCAGGGACGCTGTTCCCCTGCAACAGCGTCCTCTGCCAGGCAGGGACGTCGCCCCCCTTACCCGCACCCAGCGTCCTCCTTCCGTCCTGCTGGGGCCGCGCGCTCCTTCCCTGCTTCTGGACTTAGGGCGCGCGCCCGCGCGCTCCCCCGCTCTTAAAGGGGCCGCGCGCATTTTTCAAAAAGGTCTCCGGCCAATGCCGGAGGACTCCACCCTATATAAAGTACTTCCTCCTTAATGGAGGTGCCCGAGCAATGTTGTTGTTGCACTGTTTTACTCTGCTTCAGCCTTCAGGTGCCGTTACCAGTTACCTGCCTGTTTCCTGCCTGTTTGCTGTCCGTACCTGTTCGCAAGCCTGCCTGGAGGTTCGGCCATCACATGTGGTGACCATCAGCTATTCCAGAGACTCTCGCCGGCTCACTTGGGAGCGCTCATCTGCCATCTGACTGCAGTCCTACCCGGAGGTCCGGACGTCACATGCGGTGACCCTCGGCTAATCCAGAGACTCTCGCCTGCTCACTTGGGGCGCTCATCTGCCATCTGACTGCAGCCCTACCCGGAGGTTCGGACGTCTCATGCGGTGATCCTCAGCTATTCCAGAGACTCTCGCCTGCTCACTTGGGAGCATTCATCTGCCACCGTCCTGCTAGCCTACCGGGAGGCTCCACCATCTCAGGTCGTATATACCTGCCTGTCTTTCCAGAGACTGCCCCGGTCACTTGCCGTGACTCCCTGCCTACTTATCCAGAGACTGCCCCGGTCACTTGCCGTGACTCCCTGCCTACCTATCCAGAGACTGCCCCGGTCACTTGCTGTGACGCCCTGCCTACCTTTCCAGAGACTGCCCCGGTCACTTGCCGTGACTCCCTGCCTACTTATCCAGAGACTGCCTCGGTCACTTGCTGTGACTCCCTGCCCGTTTATCCAGAGACTGCCCCGGTCACTTGCCGTGAATACCTGTCCGTTTATCCAGAGACTGCCCCGGTCACTTGCCGTGACTACCTGTCCGTATATCAGAGACTGCCCCGCTCACTTGCCGTGACCCCTTCCCGTCTGTCCAGAGACTGTCCCTGTCACTTGCCGTGACTTCCTATCCGTCTCCCCGGGCGCCACCCGCTCCTTTACAAGGAAAGCCTTCTTGTATAATAAAGCTCAGAGGTTCCGCCTACCAGACCCGTTACAGTTTGCTCGGGCCATGGAACCCGGTGGCACCCAAACCCCTTCGCTCTCGGACCTATGTCATGAACTATCTCGTCAGAGGTCTCAACAGGAGTCCATCCTGGGTCACTTACGGAATGTTAATTCCCGCCTGGACACCCTGACTACTTCACCAACAACCACCGCGGGCGCCATGACTCGCAATCCGGCAGTCCCGCTGCTTACCAGTTCCGTGGTTTCCATTCCTGGACCTCGACTCTCAGCTCCTCCTCGGTTTGGAGGCGATCCAGCTCTGGCTCGGGGTTTCATTAACCAGTGTACCCTGCAATTTTTTTGAACTCCTAGCACACCAGTTAACTCCGACCGGGCCAAAATTGCCTTCATCATGTCCCATCTCACCGGAGAGGCTCTGGCCTGGCTTTAATCCTCTATGGGAGGGAGGACCTCTGGTGTCTGACCTGCCCCTTTCCTCCTCGGCCTTCCGGAAGGTATTTGACGAACCCGGAGGAAGACCTCCTCGCATCATCTCTGCTGCGTCCCGTCAGGAAGTCTCACCGTTGGGCAATATGCCATACGTTCCGTACCCTTGCCCGTGCTGGCTTGGGACAATGACGCTTTGAATATCGGTTTTCTGGGAGGGTCTGTCGGCCGTATTAAAGACGAAACTTGCCGGTCGGGACATTCCAACCTCTCTCGATGACCTAATAACTCTTTGCCACTCGAATGATCTACGGTTCCAGGAGCGTGCCAAAGGGTCACCCGTGAGAGAAGGTTTCCTCGTCTAGCACCTCTTTTCAGAGACCTATAACTCCTTCCGTTTCTCCCCGATGCACAATGCTGAGCCTATGCAGGTTGACCAGACCAAGATGGTCAAAGCCTCGGACTTACGCCGTGCCGAAGGGAGTTGCTTCTACTGTGGCAGTAAGGAGCAACGGATCAGTATCTGTCCGTAGAGGTCGGAAAACCCCTGTGTCTAGGTTCGCTCGGAGAGGTCAACCTAGACAAGAATAAATCCTCTTCATCCCTGCTGCTGTCAGTCTCAATCTTCTCGGTGAGAACCGTATTTCGAATTAGCCCAACTTGATTCTGGAGCAGCCGGGAATCTGTTTCACAGCTCTAGTGGAAAAATATCACATTCCTACCAGACCTCTGGTCGAACCAGTATCTGTTGCTGCTGTGGATGGGGTCTCCTACCACTCCCATCCAACTTATCACTGAAGCTTAACCCTGCAGGTGGGAATGCTGCATTCGGAGAGTATCTTTTTCATGTTTCTGCCTGGAACTCTCACGCTTTCTTACTAGGTCTCCTTGGCTCCAAAACATGCACCCGTGCTCGACTGGCAGACTGGAGAGATCCTTCGCTGGGGACAGGACTGTCATAAAACGTGTTTGGTTCCTGTTCATCCCTCCGTCCTTCTCCTACACCACTAATCACCAGGGCTCCCGATTCCATATTGGTCATTCGCTGATGTCTTTAATAAAAAGGAAGCTGAACATTACTCCCCAAACCGTATGATTGCCCGATCGATCTACTACCCGGTAACTAACGCCTCCCCCGTGGGCGTAATTTACCCATTGTCTGCTGCTGAGACTAGGTCGATGTCCGAATATATCGAGGAGAATTTGGCCAAGGGGATTTCATCCGGAAATCTACCTCCCCACGGGAGCAGGTTTCTTCTTCGTCAAAAAGAAAGACGGTCTCTCTCCGTCCCTGTATTGACTACAGAGGCCTAAACTGATCACAGTGAAAATAAGTACCCTTCCGCGTCATTCCAGAATTGTTTTGATCGTCTGAGGGGGGCTAGAAATCTTCACAAACGATCTTCCGTGGAGCATATAACCTAGTCCGTATCCTCAGGGAGATGAATGGAAGACGGCATTCAACACCCGAACGGCCACTAAGTATTTTTGGGGATGCCCTTGGTCTCTGTAATGCTCCGGCAGTCTTTCAAGAGTTGGTCAATGACATATTCCGAGACCTTCTCTACTCCTGCGTTGTGGTGTACCTAGACGACATCTTGGTCTTCTCTCCGGATCTCCATTCTCACCGGAGGGATGTTCGTCAGGTTCTGCTCAGGCTCAGCGAGAATCACCTCTTCGCCAAATACGAGAACTGCCTCTTTTGAGCAACCTCGCTTCCGTTTTTGGGCTACATCATTTCTCCAGACAGGCCACGAATGGATCCGGAGAAACTATCTGCCATCGAGAAATGGCCCCGACCGAGGGGTTGAAAGGCCATTCAGCAGTTCCTGGGATTCGCCAATTATTACCGCCTCTTCATACCGCACTTCTCTTCCCGGACTGCTCCAATCTCCGCGCTCACCCGCAAGGATGCTAACCCAAAACAGTGGACGCCCGAAGCAGAATAGGCCTTTCTGTCCTTAAAACAGGCCTTCCTTCCGCTCCAGTGCTGCATCGCCCGGATGGCAACAAGCAGTTCTTCCTGAGGTGGACGCTTCCTCTTCTGAGCCGAGCGGTACTACGCAAAAATCTCATCCGGGAGGATGGATCTGCGGCTTCTTCTCCAAACTCTTCTCCTCTTCTGAGCGCCAATTACTCCATAGGAGACCGAGAGTTATTGGCCATCAAGCTGGCATAGAGGAGTGGCGTTACCTACCGAGGGGGCTCTTCATCCGGTAATCATTTACACTGACCACAAGAATCTGGCTTACCTCCAGCATGCCCAGAGGCTTAACCCTCGCCAAGCCCGGTGGTCCTTGTTTTTTGCCCGCTTCGATTTTTTATTACACTTTCGCCCAGCCGACAAGAACATCAAGGCGGATGCCTTGTCCCGGTCTTTCTTCTGGTGTCGGATCTCGAGGAGGAACCTAACATATCATCGATCCCACCAGAGTGATGCAGGTGGCTCCCGTGAGTCCTAAATCGTCTTCCTCCTGGTAAGACGTTCGTTTCGGAACTGATCGGGAGAGGATCCTACACTGGGTCATTTCGTAAACTAGCTGGCCACGCTGGTCAGAAAAAGACCCTCCAGCTCAATTACCCGGCAATACTGGTGGCCTACCTTGCACAGGATGTAAATAGACTTTGTTTCTGCCTGTGCCTCCTGTGCCCGCAACAAGTTCCGAGACATCTGCCTGCCGGCCGTCTTTCTCCCGCTTCCTGTACCCCTGCCCCTGGCAGCTATACCATGGACTTCATAAACGGATCTGCCCGTCTCTGCCGGTTATACGGTCATTTGGGTGGTCGTTGACCGAATTTTCCAAGAGGCTCACTTCATTCCCCTGCCAGGCTTCCTCAGCACCCAAGCTGGCTAAAGACTTTATTCCGCCACATCTTCCTCTTCATGGTCTGGCCTCGTCACATTGTTCGGATCGTGGGTGCAGTTCACCTCACTTTGGAGGGCCACTTGAAGTTGCTAGCCACCCTGGATTTCTCCTCCCTTACCACCCCAGTCAATAGGACAAGTCGAGCGAATCAACAGAATCTGACCATTATCTCCGGCACTCGTTAATGCCCACCATTCTGACTGGGTGGACTCCTGCTTGGGCCGAATTCTCTACAACAATCACGAGAGCGAATCTTCCCCAAATCTCCGTTTTTGTAGTCTTCGTCAACACCCTCGGATCCCTGTTTCCTGTCTCTTCCTGTGGACAATCCACGGCAGAATCTTTGATTAAGGAATTTTCCTCCATATGGGAGAGTACCCAGTCCGCACTCATTCTGTCATCCGAGGCAATGAAAAGAAAGCTGACAAAAAACGTCTGGATCCTCCTCAATTCCGTCCTGGGGATAAGGTCTGGCTCTGTCCAAGTATGCCCGGGCTCAAGATTCCTCCTACAAGTTAGGTCCTGGTTCATCGGTCCCTTTGAAAATCATCAGTCAATCAACCCAGTGTCCTATAAAAAAACTCCCGGCCAATTTGCGGATTCCCAACCCCTTTCCCAAGTATCTTCCTCAAACCGTGGTACTTAACTTTTTGTAAGTCTACAGGTACACTCCTGCTCCGGTCTGCTGAAGATGAATTGAGGTAGAGAACTTTCCCGGCCACAAAAAGGTAGAGAAAGCTATTTTTTGGTAGAGAAGGGGTTTGGTCCTGAGGAGAGAACCTGGAGCCCGGAAACATCCATGCCCCCTCCTAGCAAATTTCTTTCTGCAAAGGGGGGGCCTAGGGGGGGACTGTAGCGCCGACTCCCCTGCCCCCCAGGCAGGCGCGTTTCCCCGCAACAGCGCCTCGGAGGGACCTCCCCCCTTCCCCACCGCACCCTCCTCCTGCTGGGGCCGCGCGCTCCTTCCCTGCTTCCGGATTAGGGGCCGGCCCGGGCCCCGTTTTTAAGGGGGGCCGCGGCATTTTTCAAAAAGGTCCCCGGGCCCAATGCCGGGGACTCCACCCTATATAAAGTACTTCCTCCTTAATGGAGGTGCCCGAGCAATGTTTTTGTTGCTTTGTTTTACTCTGCTTACCCTCAGGTGCCGTTACCGTTACCTGCCGGTTCCGCCTGTTTGGTCCGCCCCGTTCGCAAGCCTGCCTGGGGGTTTTCGGCCGTCACATGTGGTGACCATCACTATTCCAGAGACTCTCGCCGGCTCACTTGGGAGGTCATCTGCCATTGACTGCAGTCCTACCCGGAGGTCCCGGACGTCCATGCGGTGACCCCGCTAATCCAGAGACTTCGCCTGCTCACTTGGGGCGCTAACTCCATCGACTGCAGCCCTACCCGGAGGTTCGGGCCCCAGCGGTGATCCTGGTATTCCAAAAGACTCTCCCCCTGCTCATTGGGCATTCATCTGCCCCGTCCTGTAGCCTACCGGGAGGCCCACCATCTCAGGCGTTATACCTGCCTGTTTTTTCCAGAGACTGCCCCCGTCCACTTGCCGTGACTCCCTGCCTACTTATCCAGAGACTGCCCCGTCACTTGCGGACGCCCTGCCTACCTTCCAAGACTGCCCCGCACTTGCCGTGACTCCCTGCCTACTTTTCCAGAGACTGCCTCGGTCACTTTCTGTGACTCCCTGCCCTTTTCCAGAGACTGCCCCGTCACTTGCCGGAATACCGTTTTATCCAAGACTCCCCGGGGGGGGGGGGCACTTTTCCGTGACACCGTCCATATCAGAGACTGCCCTCACTTGCCGTGCCCCTTCCCCTGTCCAAATGTCCCTGTCATTGCCGTGACTTCCTTCCGTCTCCCCCGGGGCCACCCGCTCCTTACAAGGAAAGCCCCTTTTGAAAAAAAAAGCTCAGAGGTTCCGCCTACCCCAACCCTTTCAAAAAGGGCCCAATGAGAGGAACCGGAAAACAAGCAGCTTAAAGGATTCCCCCGCGTTCTGGGCCTTACCGAAAAAGGGTTCAAACTTACCTTCTCCAACAAGTTCCTGCGTACACAACAACAACCCCTTGACGCACCTTAAAAGCCAACGGGAGCCCGGACAATTGGTGCTCGGTGTCAAATTACCATTTACCCCCAAGTACAGGGAGGCCTAAAAATTCTAACGCGGGGCCCGCCAGAATTCCGCAGGGGAACCCCCAAGGGGAAAATAGATATTGGAAAAAATCGAGCTACCTGGTTCCACCGAAATGGGGGGTCCAAGCAACATCTACAGAAAGCGGTGGGTGAATGTTTTAACCCCTTTTTCCCCCCCAGCGGGGAAGGGGAAAACCCGGACAGGTCCAGTGGGGCCTACAAGGAGCTGATAAAAAAGGAAGGGGTTTCCCCCCTTGGGGAAAAAAGCCCCGCCACGAATCCGTGGAATAGAGAAGCCGGTTTTTTCAAAACCCCTTAAAAAAAGACCCCGGACATCCAAACAAAAATTATTGAAAGGTGCTAAATAGAGTCACCCTATAACATACAAGAAAAAAGGTGCACATGTAGGCAAGTTGCAAAACCAAAAAAGAAAAATAAAAAAAAGAATTAATCTTACTTAGAAATAGAAAAAAGAGAAGTCTTACGCAAAGAGGCAAATTAAAATTAGCGATACCACGTCAAAAGGTCTTTGTATATTAGGGCCCCAAAATGTACCTGCTTTAGAAAAGTCGTCTGCATGGAACCTTGAATCCTTTTTCAACTAAAATCTACATCTTGTGGGGGGGAGAACCTGCTGTAATTAAAAGCCTGTGACCACCAGGTGGATGTCAGGCAAAGGGAAAAAATACATATCAAAAAAAAGACCGCAAATCCAAACTTAATTAGTTGAACAGTCTAAACTAGAGTCACCAACTCATATAAAAAAAAGAAAAGGAGCACACTGTAGGCATAGCTTGCAAACACAAAAAAAGAAAAAAAAGAAAAAAAATTAATCATTTTCCTTTGAAATTGAAAAAATTTAGAATCTTGCGATGGGCCAAATTATGTGAGTATAGCCAGTCAAGGGGCTTCCGTATATCAGGTCCCAACTAATCTATTGCTTTAGAAAAAACGTCTATGGGAACCATAAACCCCTTTCAGACTAAAACTACATCTCTGTGGGGGTGATGACCCCCTGTAATTAAAAAAGGGCCGTG
>JARQOD010006465.1:0-42790 GCA_033576555.1 Oophaga sylvatica | reverse complement strand
ATGTAATAATCACCTTGGCAGGCTAACGATGCAAACATTTTTTAATTCTTTATGTCCGTGGTTGTGCAAGAAATCCAGGTATATGGCCAAAATACATTGCTCCTAGGCCACACTATTGTATTGTGTGCATCGCACGAAGATCGTCGCGGTTGCACATTCTGCTTCTCACAGCTGAGTTGCTGTTTCTTTGTGTTTGGCAGTGAGGGAGTTAATTCTGTCTGTGCTCGGTTCTGGGACTGGGTCAGTTTCTCCGGCTGCAATTGATTATTTGTTGTTTGGTTTCCTTTAAATCCTGGTTGTCTGTTTTGGGAGTTGCCAGTGAAACCTTCATGCAGACCACAGTAGGAATGATCTGTATAGACTTTAGTTGTGAGTCCTTAGTTGTTCTAAGCTCAACTTGGTTAGAGTTTATTTTCCCAGACCATTTTGTTCCTTTCTGTGTTTGAGTGTGTATGCAAGCGAGTGTTATCCTGTCTGTCTTATATGTCTAATCTGTGTATTTAGCTGAGATCAGCCTATCCCTTGGTGTTAATCAGGGTCCTTCTTAGGACTGATTTACAGGGTTCAGGGACTGATAGGAGACTAGGTTAGGCTGGGAGACTTGGACCCTGAACCATTATCAGTTACCTCCAAGGTGAGGGATTAGTTAGGACTAGGGTTGAGCATTCCGATACTGCAAATATCGGGTATCGGCCGATATTGGCTGTATCGGAATTCCGATTCGAGTTCCGATATTTTCGTCATATCGGATACCGGAATCGGGTTGTCACTGTCACTGTCAGTGTCGTCGGTCGGGTCTGTCAGGAAGTCAGCGGGCACTTACCTGGCAGAAGATCTCCGGCGGTCACGTCCTGGACTGCTTGATGGCCGAATCTTCTTTCCCCGGCGGTCACATGCAGTTTCTCGCGATAACTGCAGTGACTGCCTGGGTAATCCCGGCGTAAAGCAGTCAGTCCGATGACGTCACCGCCGGGGGGAAGCAGGTTAATCAGCTGTGCTGCGTTGCGATGAAGGCTCGCCTGTCATTGCGATGTAGCAGAGTTGGATCGGTCGTGGGACTGTCGTTATGGACTGCGTCGGACAGGTGGTATACTGTTGGTTTGTTTTTTTTTTTTTTTTACAGGAGATCGATGGCGTCGCGGATGAGAGTACAATAAAATTAATGAAAAACTGTGTTGTCTCTTTTATTTCATTAAATTACTTTTTTCTTGCTGTGTTTTTTTTTTACAATTTAATAACTTTGGGATTTATAATGGATCGGTGTCTTATTGACACCTCTCCATTATTAACCGGGCTTATTGTCACCGTGCAACAACGGTGACATTAACCCCTTTTACCCCGCTTGCCACCGCTACAGGGGCAAGTGGGAAGGCCGGGTAAGTGCCACAATTGGCACTCTTTTGATGCGCCAATGTGGGGCTGCTGTAGCCTGGTATTTCAGGCTGTTGAGGGCCCAAAATCCATGGGCCTTGACAGTCTTTTAATACCAGGCGCAGCAGTCTGCATTTTACTTGGCTGGTTAACAAAAATAGGGGGACCCCTACGCCGTTTTTTTTTCGAGGGGATCCCCTATTTTTGTTAACCAGCCAAGCTAAGCAGACTGCTGTGGCCTGGTATTATCAGGCTGGCAAGGTCCATGGATATTGGATCCTTACCAGCCTGAAAAACCAGGCCTCAGCGGTCTGCTTCATCTGGCTGGTTAACAAAAATAGGGGGGACCCCACGCCAATTTTTTTCGAGGGGATCCCCTATTTTTGTTAATCAGCCAAGATATGCAGACTGCTGTGGCCTGGTATTATCAGGCTGGCAAGGTCCATGGATCTTGGCTCCTTAACAGCCTGAAAATCCAGGCCTCAGCGGTCTGCTTCATCTGGCTGGTTAACAAAAATAGGGGGGACCCCACGCCAATTTTTTTTCGAGGGGATCCCCTATTTTTGTTAATCAGCCAAGATATGCAGACTGCTGTGGCCTAGTATTATCAGGCTGGCAAGGTCCATGGATCTTGGCTCCTTAACAGCCTGAAAATCCAGGCCTCAGCGGTCTGCTTCATCTGGCTGGTTAACAAAAATAGGGGGGACCCCACGCCATTTTTTTTTCGAAGGGAACCCCTATTTTTGTTAATCAGTTCCCTCTGACGTCACTGATTGTGTCCCTGGCTGACCTGAAGTGAAAGTGGAAAGCAATCAATTAGGCTTTCCACTTAAGGACCCGTCTCACATAGCGATATCGCTACCGAGATCGCTGCTGAGTCACTAGTTTTGTGACGCAGCAGCGAGCTCACCAGCGATATCGCTGTGTGTGACATTCAGCGACGATCAGCCCCCTGCCGGGTATCGCTGATCGTCGCTGAAATGTCAGGACCTTTTTTTGATCGCTGGTTTCCCGCTGACAGGCACACATCGCTGCGTGTGACAGGCGGGAGACCAGCGATCCGCTGGTAACCAAGGTACACAGCGGGTTTCCAGGCGCGGGGCTGTGCCTAGAAACCCGCTGTGTACCTTGGATACCAGCGCCCTGATGCAGGGAGCTGGTATCCAAGGTACACAGCGGGTTTCCAAGCGCTGCGCGGTGCCTGGAAACCCGCTGTGTACCTTGGTTACCAGCGGATCGCTGGTCTCCCGCCTGTCACACGCAGCGATGCGTGCCTGTCAGCGGGAGACCAGCGATCAAAAAAAGGTCCTGACATTTCTGCGACAATCAGCGATACCCGGCAGGGGGGCTGATCGTCGCTGAATGTCACACACAGCGATATCGCTGGTGAGCTCGCTGCTGCGTCACAAAACTAGTGACTCAGCAGCGATCTCGGTAGCGATATCGCTATGTGAGACGGGCCCTTAAGCGATGTTACCCGCAGTGTCGCTGTCCCAGATCGCTGCCTGAGCTGCCTGTTTGGCAGCTCAGCAGCGATCATGTAGCGATACACCAGCGATCCTGACAAGTGCATATCGTTGTCGGGATCGCTGGTGTATCGTTATGTGACACCCAGCCTTTACTCTCCTGTCAGGCAGGAGAGGAACTCATTCATTTGGGGTTTACTGTGAGGCTGCAGCATTAGCTGCGGTCCCTGCAGTAAACATTAACCCTTTCTGAAGGATTACACCGTGGGACCTGACTGTGCATGGGATAGGTAAGAATAATTTTGCTTTTTTATTTTATTTTTATTACAGGAAATGGTTTTTGCAGTAAAATAAAAGATGGTCAAAAACATGTGTCTTTATTTCATTAAAATGATTTTTAATTAAAGTGTGTGTGTTTTATTTTTATTTCATGCAATAGGATTAATAATTGATAGTTGTCTAATTGACAGCTCTCAATTATTAACCTGGCTTAAGGTCACCTTTCAATAGCAAGGTGGCTTTAACCCCATATTAACCCATTCGCCACCGCTACAGGGCAATGGGAATAGACGGGCAAAGTGCCAGAAAGGGCGAATCTAATTATAGATTTGTCTTTCCTGGGGTGTCTGGGGGCAGATGTTAGTAGCCGGGGGGGGGCAAAAATAATGGTCCCTCTCTGGGCTATTATTATCTGCCCCCACTCACTGGCTTTGTCTGTCTGGTTGCGAAAATAGGGCGGGAGCCCACGCATTTTTTTTCAGCAATTTTACACCTCATATATATATATACATGTCATTGAATTTGTGACACATATATATATATATATTTATATTTGTAGTTCATACACTTCTACATAGTATAATAGCCGCTAATTCAATTGCCGGCTTTTGTGAAAATGCAGAACCCGACATGAAATGACACTTGGTGTACATACAGTCATGGCCAAAAGTTTTGAGAATGACACAAATATTAATTTTTACAAAGTCTACTGCTTCACTTTTTCTAATGGCAATTTGCATATACTCCAGAATGTTATAAAGAGTGATCAGCTTAACAGCAATTACTTGCAAAGTCAATATTTGGCTAGAAAATGAACTTTATCCCCCAAAACACATTTCAACATCATTGCAGCCCTGCCTTAAAAGGACCAGCTAACCTCTTTTCAGTGATTGCTCCATTAACACAGGTGTGGGTGTTGATGAGGACATGGCTGGAGATTAATCTGTCATGATTAAGTAAGAATGACACCACTGGACACTTTAAAAGGAGGCTGGTGCTTGGCATCATTGTTTCTCTTCTGTTAACCATGGTTATCTCTAAAGAAACACGGCAGTCATCATTGCAATGCACAAAAATGGCCTAACAGGGAAGAGTATCGCAGCTAGAAAGATTGCACCTCAGTCAACAATCTATCGCATCATCAAGAACTTCAAGGAGAGAGGTTCCATTGTTGCCAAAAAGGCTTCAGCGCGCCCAAGAAAGACCAGCAAGCGCCAAGACCGTCTCTTAAAAGTGTTTCAGCTGCGGGATCGGGCTACCAGCAGTGCAGAGCTTGCTCAGGAATGGTAGCAGGCAGGTGTGAGTGCATCTGCACGCACTGTGAGGCGGAGACTCTTGGAGCAAGGCCTGGTCTCAAGGAGGGCAGCAAAGAAGCCACTTCTCTTCAGAAAAAACATCATGGACAGACTGATATTCTGCAAAAGGTACAGGCAGTGGACTGCTGAGGACTGGGGTAAAGTTATTTTCTCTGATGAATCCCCTTTTCGATTGTTTGGGACATCAGGAAAACGCCTCATTCGGAGAAGACAAGGTGAGCGCTACCACCAGTCTTGTCTCATGCCAACTGTTAAGCATCCTGAAACCATTCATGTGTGGGGTTGCTTCTCAGCCAAGGGAATCGGCTCTCTAACAGTCTTGCCTAAAAACACAGCCATGAATAAAGAATGGTACCAGAATGTCCTCCAAGAGCAACTTTCCCAACCCTCCAAGAGCAGTTTGGCGATCAACAATGCCTTTTCCAGCATGATGGAGCACCTTGCCATAAAGCAAAGGTGATAACTAAATGGCTCAGGGAACAAAACATAGAGATTTTGGGTCCATGGCCTGGAAACTCCCCAGATCTTAATCCCATTGAGAACTTGTGGTCAATCATCAAGAGACGGGTGGACAAACAAAAACCTAAAAATTCTGACAAAATGAAAGTATTGATTGTGCAAGAATGGACTGCTATCAGTCAGGATTTGGTCCAGAAGTTGATTGAGAGCATGCCAGGGAGAATTGCAGAGGTCCTGAAGAAGAAGGGTCAACACTGCAAATATTGACTTGATGCATTAACTCATTCTAACTGTCAATATAAGCTTTTGTTACTCATATGTTTGCAATTATTATATTTCTGTCTGTGATAAAACATCTGTCAAACACACATAAAAACCAGAAGGCAGCAGATCATGTGAAAATATAATATTTGTGTCATTCTCAAAACTTTTGGCCATGACTGTAGGGTTAACCATGTCTTTTCATGTCCTTTGCTATCTAATTTGCACAAACAATTAAATCAGACTATGTGTGCAAAATTTCACACCTGTAGGGGTTAATTAAAGGTGTAAATTCGTAGCAAAAAAGTCAGTTTTTTTTACAACGAATTTACACCTTTAATTAACCCCTACAGGTGTGAAATTTTGCACACATAGTCTGATTTAATTGTTTGTGCAAATCAGATAGCAAACGACATGAAAAGACATGGTTAACCCTATGTACACCAAGTGTCATTTCATGTCGGGTGCTTCTGTCTTTTCACTGAAGCCGGCTTTACCCGGCAATTGAATCAGAGGATATTTTACTATGTAGAAGTGTATAAACTATACATATATGTATATATATATGTCACAATGACATGTATATATATATATATATATGTATTCTATGTGTGTATATTTAGTGTTTACAAGGAAAGAATGGGTTTTTTTTAGTTGCGATATTTTGTTCCCATAGACTTACATGGGACTTCCGGTATCGGTATCGGGTATCGCCGATATTTTAGTGATATCGGCGATACCATTCCGATTCCGATACTTTAGGATTTTGGAAAGTATCGCTCAACTCTAGTTAGGACCCCAGTTTTAGGGTCAGGTTAGACCCCGGTCCTCCTCTTTCCTGTGACAGCGTATCAAGTCCTCAAGATTAACCCCGAGTTCAACGGATATCGTGTCAGGTAAATCTATTCTATATTTACATGCTGATGTTGCTAAACTATATGTTGTATAGAGTGTTGTTTCTGTAAGAATAGTTTACTGACATTGTATACATATCATAAGACCGCGTGACATTTTCACTGGCCAATAAAATTATTCCCAGTTGCCATGGATCCAGTAGCCCAGCTGGCTCTGCAGTTGCAGGGATTATCCATGGAGCTGACGGACATTAAGTCCAAAGTTTTGTCTCCCCTGGAGCAAACCAGATCTGAACCTAAGGTTGCTCTCCCGGACAGGTTCACTGGTGGGCGAGACAAATTTTTCACATTCCGGGAGGCATGTAAATTGTATTTTCGGCTTCGGCCTCGATCATCAGGGAGTGAAGAGCAGAGAGTGGGAATTGTTATCTCGCTCCTACAAGGGGACCCTCAATCCTGGGCATTCTCCCTTCCTCCGGGATCCCCGGCTCTACAGTCTGTAGATCGATTTTTTACTGCCTGGGTTTGGTATATGATGACCCAGATCGGGTCTCTCTTGCTGAGACAAAATTACGTAAGATACAGAAGGGAGATCGTCCGGCGGAGGAATTTGCTTCTGAGTTCCGTAGATGGGCCACAGATACTCAGTGGAATGACCCAGCTCTTAGGAGTCAGTTTTGTCATGGGTTTTCTGACAAATTAAAGGACGTTTTGGCTCAGTATGATTCTCCTCCATCACTGGAGGCTGCTATGGCCCTAGCTATCCGTACTGATAGACGGCTTCGGGAGAGGGGTGAGGTAACTCCGCCCCCGGTAGTTGCTCCACCTACTACAAAAGTCCCTTATGTTGAGGTTCCCCTTGTCTGTTCAGAGGAGCCTATGCAGTTGGGAGGGACATCATTTCGTAGGAGGGGATTGGTGGTACGCAGCAGGACTAGAAGGTGTTTCTTCTGCGGGAAAGAGGGACATTTTGTTGGGGGATGTCCATCCCGTGCCTTGTTGAGCAAAAAGTTGCCGGAAAACTGTTAATCCCAGGTTGTGTGGTGGGCGACAACCTGGGAGTATGTATTTCGTCCGCTAGTTCTTCTCAGTTCCTTGTACCAGTGGAGATGGTGGTTGGTACGAGAGTGGAGAGATTTTCTGTTCTTCTTGATAGTGGGTCCGGGGCTAATCTGGTTGACGCTCAGTTTGCTCAGGCTCAAGGTATGCCTCTGAGTGTATTGGCCAAACCGATCCCTATATTCTCCATTGACGCCAGGCCTCTCGGCCAAGGTAGCTTTGTTCATGAGGTCCATAACATTGATATTCGGGTAGGGGCGATACATAGGGAACAATTATCTTGTTATGTGTTGGAGGGTCTACCTACTCCTATTGTGTTGGGACTTCCTTGGTTGGTTAAACATAACCCTGTGATTAATTGGCAGTCCAGAGAGATAAGCCAATGGGGTGAGTTTTGCAAAAGTAACTGCATGAACACAGTCATCAGTGCGGTCGTGCCTAGTACATTGCCTCCTTTTTTGGAGGACTTTGGGATGTGTTCTCTGAGGAGGGGTGTCAGGAGTTGCCTCCTCATCGCGTGTATGACTGCTCTATTAATTTACTTCCTGATGCTAAGTTACCTAAAGCTAGGTTATATAACCTTTCTGGTCCTGAGAGGCAGGCTATGAAAGACTATATTTCGGAAAGTCTGGCCAAAGGGCATATTAGACCTTCATCTTCCCCAGTGGCCGCGGGGTTCTTCTTTGTGAAGAAAAAAGATGGAGGCCTACGCCCTTGCTTGGATTTCCGCGAACTTAATCGGATTACTGTTCGAGATCCGTATCCTCTCCCTCTTATTCCTGATCTCTTCAATCAAATTGTGGGCGCCAAATGGTTCTCTAAATTGGATCTCAGGGGGGCGTATAATTTGATTAGGATAAAAGAGGGGGATGAGTGGAAAACGGCGTTTAACACGCCGGAGGGACATTATGAGAACCTTGTCATGCCTTTTGGTCTGACTACTGCACTAGCAGTATTCCAACATTTTGTTAATGACATTTTTCGTCACCTTGTGGGGCTGTTTGTGGTTGTATATTTGGATGACATTTTAATTTACTCGCCAGATCTTGTGTCTCACCAGGAGCATGTGAGACAGGTGTTGCAGATCTTGCGAGACAATAAACTATACGCCAAACTGGAAAAGTGTGTATTTGCTGTACAGGAACTTCAGTTTTTGGGTTTCTTGGTGTCAGCCTCCGGTTTCCGTATGGACCCTGAAAAAGTGAGAGCAGTGCTTGAATGGGATCAGCCAGAGGATCTTAAGGCTCTGCAGCGTTTTCTGGGGTTTGCTAACTACTACCGGAAATTTATTTGTAATTTCTCATCTGTTGTCAAACCTCTCACTGACATGACAAGAAAAGGGACGGATTTTTCTAAATGGTCGGACAAAGTGTTGTGACCCGCACCACAATTGTGGGTTACCAGGGCAATGGGGTACTCGGAGCCGAGCCTGTAGATTTCTATAGGGAATGTCACTGGTAGCGTGGCTCGGTCCGTGGCCCTGGCGGTCAGGCGTATGATGGGGGAATTATTTACAGGGGATTGGTAGATAACAGTTCGTGACGCCACCTGTAGTTTTCTAGTCACTAAGACCAGCGCTGCTGTAGATCTCTGAGGGGATGTTGTGGCAGCTAGATGACGGGTCCCCCACAGGTGGGACTGGTCCCTCAAAGTCTATGGTTTTAATGATGTAGGGTGCAGATAAATTAATCAGTCTCACACCATCCAGCGTCTTTCCATACCTTTTACTTGTCAGATGTTTAGGCAGGTCCCGGGGAGCTGGTCAGGGTGGAGAATGTGCTTCGAGATAACAGCTGAACAGGTTAGAGGCCTCCTTTACTTTCAATATGATGAGTCCAACTAGCATAGAGCTAAGTTAACTCCGAATACTCCAGCTAACTCCATAGCTGTACTGCCCGGTCAGTTTTGTGGTGGAGCCTTCCAGTGATGAAACTAGGTTCTTCTATGCTTGGCCTAGCTCGAAGTCCCTATTCCACCTGACTCCGGTTACGTACCGACTCTCCAAGGGCTGCTTTCTGCGACCTAAGGTCCAGTAAGACTCTGGTTGTTCCGTTACTATGCGTGAAGCGATAGCAACACTTCGGTCCCCAGTGACCGGGTAAATTGTGCAGGTAATCCTATACCTAAGGCACTGCTCTGTTTCTTCCACTGCGCCTGTGTAGCCCTGGTGTGAAGGCACACGCAGTACCCTGGAGGATGTGCGGAGAGATAGCAGTTTAATGCTCAATAAACATTCACTCCATCACACACTTAGACACACCCATAGGGATATAAGCCAGTGTCAGGTAGCACAGAAAAAGTTCATTTCCTGTCTTCGGACAGAGCAGTCTAGCCTGGACTTGGAGGGAGGAAGAAGTCCAGCCAGATCCTGTCAGCAGTTCAGAAAGTGGAGGCTAGTAAAGGTGAGCCAAGTCACCTTAGCCTAGTCAGAGCTGTGCCCCACTAGAAGACAGACGGAGATATCTTTGAGAAAGAAGAGTTAGTTGCAGATACTTCAGTCGCCTGTCCCAAGGACAGTGAGGTTCAGAGACGTGCTCCTGCCTAGAGAATACTGAGATTCTGTCAGCAACCTCCGAGAAAGAAGTAAGGAAGGATTGACTTATATGACCTTTGGAAGTGTGGAGTGCTTATGCTACAAGCGCGGACAAGGCGAAGGGCACAGTGGAAGGATTCTTAGAAGTGCATTAGGATTGGATTATCCTGCACAATTTCACCGGTCACTGGGGACCGAAGCGTCACTATTGCTCCAGGCATAGTGATAGGAAAACCAGAGGCTTACTGGACCTTAGGTCGCGGCAAGCAGCCCTTGGAGTGTCAGTACGTAACAGGGGTCAGGTGGAATAGGAACTTTGAGCCTGATCAGCAAAAGTAAGAACCTAGTTCCATCACTGGAAGGCTCCGATCACAAAACTGACCGGGCAGTACAGCTTGGAGAAGCTGGAGAAATTGGAGTGAACTACGCTTTATGCTGGTTGGACTCATTACCATTGTGGAAGTAAAGGAGGCCCCTAACTTGTTCAGCTGCTACCCCAAAGCACATTCTCCATCGGATCAGCCTCCCTGGGACCTGTCTTACCATCTGACAAGTAAAAGGTATGGAAAGACGCTGACGGTGTGAGACTGAGTTATTTGATTGCATTCCTGCACAACCCCACCATAGCTATCGACCTGAGGGAAGAGTCCCACCTGTAGGGGACCTGACATCTAGCTGCCTCACCATCCCCTCAGAGATCTACAGCAGCGCTGGTACAAATTACCAGAAACTACAGGTGGCGTCACGAACTGTATATATACCTATCCCCTGTAAATATACCCCCCAACATACGCCTGACCGCCAGGGCCACAGACTGAGCCACCGCTACCTGTGACAATCCCATAGACTTCCATGGGCTCGGTTCTGGGTACCCCATTGCCCTGGTAAACCACAATTGTGGTGCGGGTCAAGACAAACTTGGCGTCATGAACAGGATACGAAACTCGCAAAATTGCGAGCCCTGTGTGCCTGTGGAGTTGTTTTTGTGAAAAAGGACTGTTTGCACTTTGGCGCCAAAAATCGCCATCTTTGTCGCCATATTCGCGCCCTCAGGCGCTGGAGAAGAAGGTGGGCGTACCTTCGTGGGCGTGTACCCCCCTGTGGCGCGAAGAGAATGCCTGCCCTCTCAAAGTGCTATTACAACATGCGATCCTGCCCTACAGCAAAGGAGGTCCGCCTCCTCTTCACCTTCCCTGCGAGGAGGAGGAGACGCAAACCCCGCCTCCACGGAAGAGACCGGACTGTTCTGGTAAAAGATGAGAGAGAGTTCTGGAACATCATGGAGGCAGGACGTGTGCAGCCGAGCAGGGAAGCGGAGGAAGGCAGGCCCCGTTCCCCAGCCAAGCTGCCACTAGAACCGGAACCATCCGTGGTCCTGCACCTGCAGCAAGCATTGCTGGAGATTAAAGAGGAGAATGCCAGATTGAAAAAGATGGTTTTGCAACAACCTGGCGAAGAAGAGATCGAGAGACGCCGGCGTACCCTGATGCAGCGGCGGCTGTGGGACGCGGTGATCTCTCCCTTCGACGACCCCTCACGATTGGATTACCGAAACTTCTGCTGCCCAAGGCTAAGGAGCAACCGGAGGCTACCCCCAAAAGGACCGACCCTGAACCTACCGAGGAAGCGGTGGAAGCGAGGGAGGTTGAGGAGGTACCGCCAGTTCCGGAACGCCCCGCCCGGCCAGGAGGCCGCAGCAGAGGATCGATCCCCGGCAGGGACACCGGAGGGGTCCTGTCCATCATTGCCAGACGTTGACTGGGATGAAATGGCGCGCCTGGATGACGTCGCCTACACCGCCCAGTGGGAATGTGAGTGGCAGCGATGCGAAGAGGAACAGCGACGCCGGCAGGAGGAAGAGCGGGAAGCGCAGCGGAACCGGCAGCGGCAGTACGAGCAGCTGATCGCGGACAAGGAAAGTGTCCGTCGGGAGAAAGGTACTCGGAGGGAACCGCGGCGGCAGGGGTGTGTGACAGAGTTCCAGCTCCGGAAGGGCTGGGGCTTCATCAGAGAACCGGGCCTCTACCCAGGGGTCTTTGTTAGTCGCAGGGACGTAGAATCCCACCTGCCCATCGGCCATCCCGGGAGGGACCTAGTTAATGGAGACATTGTCAACTACACCCGACACTGGGGTATGAAGGGATGGTATGCCCTTAATGTCACAATCGTCCGTGACCCCGTCCCTGACGCAGGTAACGTCACCATTACCAGCGCATCCCCAGTCCCAATCTTCAGCTGCATCAGACCGTGCACCGGCGACGCCCCCTGCAGGCTCCTCGCAAATGGAAGCAACGCCTGCATACTCTTCACTATCTTGTCATCCTTCTACATCGCAACCTGCGACCCAGTCCACATCGCTATCAGCAGTCTACACGACATCGCGCACGGCGACTATTTCTGCATCGCGAGAGAAAGTGGCTATTACAGTGACGCAGACAGCGTCTCACAAAGCGGAAGCGCCCGGCGCGCCCCTAGTGGTTCGCACGAGGACTGTAGCGACCCAAACTCTGATAGCAGGTCACGACTTGTTGGTCATGGGACCTAAGGATCATCGTATTGTTCCGGCCCCCGGGTGGAAAATGTCGTTGAAGTCTGCAAGAAAATGTGAAGAACGGTAGGACCCAGACAGGGTTTACCGCAACTAAGAAAATTGTAAAAAGTTTTGACAAAGGGAATAGTTGCTAATTTGCACTTTATTGCTGTGTATAGTGTTTTGCATAGTTTTATATATTGAGTAGAATACCCGGCTGGGTAAGCAGATAAAGAGTTTTTGCACTTTATTGTGATGTGATATAAATATGTGTCTTTTTCTTATTATGGACTCTGAGGCTGAGGACTGAGCCAGCCCAAGAACTGATCCTGTAAATAGTTGCACTAAGGTGCATAATATTGGTTTTACAAGAAGCCACCTCAACTACCTCTGAACATAAAACCCGTGTGGTGTGGCACTGAGTGAGGTCTGCATTCAGATGTCCTGCAGCCCACCCAGGACCCACGTTGAAGGTTTGGTGCGGGTCCTTCACAAGAATATTGTCATTTATTTATATGAAAATGTCTATTTGTATTTTGTATTTTTCTATATCTAATGTTTTAATGCAACGTTCAAGAAATCCGTACCTCCCGGATGGGAAGAGTTAATGTTTAATGCAAAAACAAATTGTCTTCTTGTATTTCACAGCCCGGGAGTGCTGTATTTTACCATGGGGGAATGTGTAGCCCTGGTGTGAAGGCACACGCAGTACCCTGGAGGATGTGCGGAGAGATAGCAGTTTAATGCTCAATAAACATTCACTCCATCACACACTTAGACACACCCATAGGGATATAAGCCAGTGTCAGGTAGCACAGAAAAAGTTCATTTCCTGTCTTCGGACAGAGCAGTCTAGCCTGGACTTGGAGGGAGGAAGAAGTCCAGCCAGATCCTGTCAGCAGTTCAGAAAGTGGAGGCTAGTAAAGGTGAGCCAAGTCACCTTAGCCTAGTCAGAGCTGTGCCCCACTAGAAGACAGACGGAGATATCTTTTGAGAAAGAAGAGTTAGTTGCAGATACTTCAGTCGCCTGTCCCAAGGACAGTGAGGTTCAGAGACGTGCTCCTGCCTAGAGAATACTGAGATTCTGTCAGCAACCTCCGAGAAAGAAGTAAGGAAGGATTGACTTATATGACCTTTGGAAGTGTGGAGTGCTTATGCTACAAGCGCGGACAAGGCGAAGGGCACAGTGGAAGGATTCTTAGAAGTGCATTAGGATTGGATTATCCTGCACAATTTCACCGGTCACTGGGGACCGAAGCGTCACTATTGCTCCAGGCATAGTGATAGGAAAACCAGAGGCTTACTGGACCTTAGGTCGCGGCAAGCAGCCCTTGGAGTGTCAGTACGTAACAGGGGTCAGGTGGAATAGGAACTTTGAGCCTGATCAGCAAAAGTAAGAACCTAGTTCCATCACTGGAAGGCTCCGATCACAAAACTGACCGGGCAGTACAGCTTGGAGAAGCTGGAGAAATTGGAGTGAACTACGCTTTATGCTGGTTGGACTCATTACCATTGTGGAAGTAAAGGAGGCCCCTAACTTGTTCAGCTGCTACCCCAAAGCACATTCTCCATCGGATCAGCCTCCCTGGGACCTGTCTTACCATCTGACAAGTAAAAGGTATGGAAAGACGCTGACGGTGTGAGACTGAGTTATTTGATTGCATTCCTGCACAACCCCACCATAGCTATCGACCTGAGGGAAGAGTCCCACCTGTAGGGGACCTGATATCTAGCTGCCTCACCATCCCCTCAGAGATCTACAGCAGCGCTGGTACAAATTACCAGAAACTACAGGTGGCGTCACGAACTGTATATATACCTATCCCCTGTAAATATACCCCCAACATACGCCTGACCGCCAGGGCCACAGACCGAGCCACCGCTACCTGTGACAATCCCATAGACTTCCATGGGCTCGGTTCTGGGTACCCCATTGCCCTGGTAAACCACAATTGTGGTGCGGGTCAAGACACGCCCTTCGCCCTGTTCGCGCTCTTAACATAAGCACTCCACACTTCCTAGGATGGTACAAGTCAATCCTTTCTTACTTCTTCCTTGGAGCTTGCTGACAGATTCTCAGTATTCTCCTAGTTCAGGAACACATCAACTGAACTTCACTGTCCTTGGGACAGGCGACTGAAGTTTCTGCTGCAAACTTCCCTTTCTCCAAAGCTGTCTCCGTCTGTCTGACTTTAGCTCACACAGAGCTCTGACAGGAAATGCAATCTGATCTCCTCTCCTCCTGCACAGACTGCACACTGGTGGGATGACTGACTGACTGACTCTGCTGCATGTCACTACCTTATATACCCTATGGGTGTGTCCAAGTGTGTGATGGAGTGAATGGATATCAAGCATTAAACTGTTACCTCTCCGCACATCCTCCAGGATACTGTGTGCCTTACACACCAGGGCTACACAAAAGCTTGCCAAGCTTTTTCCTCTTTGAAAAAATGTTTTGCTTCGGCACCCGTTCTCATCCAACCAGATGCATCACAGCCGTTCATTGTGGAGGTGGACGCGTCTGACGTAGGGGTGGGTGCAATATTGTCCCAGGGTCCGTCCCCTGGTAAATGGCATCCGTGCGCTTTCTTTTCTAAGAAGTTGTCGTCCGCCGAAAGGAATTATGATATCGGCAATAGGGAACTTTTGGCCATTAAGTTGGCTTTTGAAGAATGGCGTCACTTTTTGGAGGGGCAGTCCACCCGGTCACCGTCATTACTGATCACAAAAACCTGCTGTATTTGGAATCTGCTAAGCGTCTGAATTCCAGACAAGCTCGATGGTCGTTGTTTTTTACCAGGTTTAATTTTGTCGTCACATATCGCCCTGGGTCTAAGAATGTTAAGGCTGATGCCTTGTCTCGCAGTTTCCCAGGGGCCGGGAAAACGGATGACCCGATTCCTATCCTTCAGGAGGGGGTGGTAGTGTCGGCTGTATGTTCTGAGCTTGAGGAGGAGGTATTAGAGGCTCAGGGGGACGCCCCTGCAGGACCTTCAGGGAGACTGTTTGTCCCAAATCAGTTGAGACAAAAGGTTATTGAGGCACATCATAATTCTGCTTTAGCAGGACATCCAGGGAGTAAGGCTACTTTAGATCTCCTTTCTCGCCGGTTTTGGTGGCCTAACGTTAATAAAGATGTTATAACTTTTGTCGCGTCCTGTGGGGTTTGTGCTCGCTCTAAGGCCCCGCATACCCGTCCGTCTGGGACCCTCTTACCCTTGAAACTTCCGGAGCGTCCATGGACTCATTTGTCTATGGACTTCATTACGGATCTTCCTCCGTCGTCAGGGAAAACTGTCATACTGGTGGTTGTTGACAGGTTCAGTAAGATGGCACATTTCATTGCTCTTCCTGCCCTCCCTAATGCTAAAACTCTGGTGCAGGTGTTCATTGGGGAGATTGTGAGACTTCATGGGTTGCCTTCTGATGTGGTGTCAGATAGGGGGTCTCAGTTTGTGTCTAAATTTTGGAGGGCATTTTGTTTACGTCGGGGGATGCAATTGTCATTTTCCTCGGCTTTTCATCTGCAGACCAATGGTCAGACAGAGCGTCTGAATCAAAGCCTTGAGACTTATCTTCGGTGTTTTGTCTCAGAGAACCAGGAGGACTGGTCTTCTTTCTTGCCTCTGGCAGAGTTCGCTCTTAACAACAGGCGGAGCGAGTCCACTGGTAAATCCCCGTTTTTTGGGGCATATGGTTTTCATCCCCAGTTTTGTACTTTCAATGGGGGGGGCCCTTCTGGGGTTCCTAAGGAGGAGCGTTTCTCGTCGTCACTTGCTTCAGTGTGGAGAGGTGTATTGAATAATCTGAGTGCTATGGGGAACCGTTATAAACGTATGGCTGATAGGAGGAGAGTTTCTGGTCCAGATCTGAATGTGAACGATCTGGTATGGTTGTCTACCAGGAATATAAAACTTAAAGTTCCCTCCTGGAAACTGGGTCCCAGATTCATCGGGCCGTACAGGATCAGTTCCATAATTAATCCTGTGGCATTTCGTCTGGACCTCCCTCCTACGTTTAAAATCCACAATGTGTTCCACAAGTCATTACTTAAGAGGTACGTGGCACCAGTCATACCGTCACCTCTACCTCCTCCTCCAGTGGTGGTCAATGGTAACTTGGAGTTTCAAGTGTCAAAGATCATTGACTCACGTCTGAATCGCCGGTCCCTTCAGTACTTGGTGCATTGGAAGGGGTATGGTCCAGAGGAGAGGACGTGGGTTCCTGCGTCTGACATTAACGCAGATCGTTTGGTTCGGACCTTCCACAGAACTCACCCGGGCAGACCGGGCCCTGAGGGTCCGGAGGCCCCTCGTAGAAGGGGGGGTACTGTCATGTGTGCATCGCCACGAAGATCGTCGCGGTTGCACATTCTGACTTCTCACAGCTGAGTTGCTGTTTCTTTGTGTTTGGCAGTGAGGGAGTTAATTCTGTCTGTGCTCGGTTCTGGGACTGGGTTCAGTTTCTCCCGGCTGCAATTGATTATTTGTTGATTGGTTTCCTTTAAATCCCTGGTTGTCTGTTTTGGGAGTTGCCAGTGAAATTCTTCATGCAGACCACAGATAGGATTGAATCTGTATAGACTTAAGTTAAAGAGCTCCTTAGTTGTTTTAAGCTCAACTTGCTTAGAGTTTTATATCCCAGACCATTTATGTTCCTTCTGTGTTTGAGTGTGTATGCGAGTCTGTGTTTTCTCCAGTCTGTCCTATATGTCTAATCTGTGTATTTAGCAGAGATCAGCCCATATCCCTTTGGTGGTAATCAGGGTCCTTCTTAGGACTGATTACAGGGTTCAGGGACTGATAGGAGACTAGGTTAGGCTGGAGACTTGGACCTCTGAACCATTATCAGTACCTCCAAGGTGAGGGATTAGTTAGGACCCCAGTTTTAGGGTCAGGTTAGACCCCGGTCCTCCTCTTTCCTGTGACAGCGTATCAAGTCCTCAAGATTAACCCCGAGTTCAACGGATATCGTGTCAGGTAAATCTATTCTATATTTACATGCTGATGTTGCTAAACTATATGTTGTATAGAGTGTTGTTTCTGTAAGAATAGTTTACTGACATTGTACACATATCATTAGACAGCGTGACAACTATCCTCTCCCTGTGGCCGATAGTCCCTCTGCCCCTGTACCAGGTGATACTCACGGTCTCCCAACTTTTGGTTGGCCCACAGATTACATGTCTCCCACCAGTATAGTCTGTAGTCACAATCCAGGCTCCTGCAGACAAGAGATAACACAACCGATGCCCATGTATCCAGGACCAACAATCCTTAAGAAAATTTGCTAAATCCAGACGACAGATCCCTCAACCATATCAGGGGGATCCAGCCCAGCCGGCAACCAATGTCCAATACTCCATAGGGCATCCATCCATCCACAGAAGCCTGGATCCTCTTCCCTCAAATACTCTCCCCAACCATAACTAAACATGTGGCTTCTCTATCCCCTCCCTGGGATCAGCCCCTGAATGGCAGAAGTGTACACGCTTTCCCCCTTAGGCTAGTTTCACACTAGCGTATGGCCGAGCTGTAGAGGGATGCCGACTTTCTTTGTGAAGCTCCGCCCACCGCCACACCTCCTCCGGTTAGCTCCGCCTACATCGGCATGCGGCCTGCATCTGGCCTGAGTACCTATATTTAACATTAGGTACGCAGGCTGTGCAGATGTATGTGTGTGGCCCAGCTGCGCAAGGCACACATGTCTCCTGGAAAATGCACAGAAAGGTAATTGTAAAGCCTGATATTCATTCACGACACACATTTCCCAACACTGCCACTAGAGGCATTTCAGACTATTTAGGTTAGTGTGACATAGCAGTAGCCAGTCAGATTAGTTTCCTGTCTCAGGACAGAGCAGTCTAGTCTTGGAGGGAGAGGAGATAAGACTGGGATCTGAAGGAGCTCCTGTAGCTCACCTCATACAGAAGTGGAGGCTAGTAAGAGTGGACAAGTGAGGCACTCTAGCCTAGTCAGAGCTGCAACTGAAGCAAGTGAAACAGTTACCTCAGAATAAGCTGTCTGTGTTCTCTAGAAAGTGGGAAGTGACTCTCGGAGCTACAGCGTGTATACAGTCTGACGAATCGTCCTGTGAGCTGCTCTGGACAGAGTTCTGTGAAGGAAAGAAAGAAAGGAACCACTGCAGTTATAACAACGAGGCAACTGAGAACAGGTCAGTGAGCTCTGGAAGGAAAGCTTACGACTACAACCACTGCTACCTGTGCTTATGTTAAGGGCAAGAGCAGGGCGACAGGCGAGTGGTAAAAGAAGGACAAGTGACCTAGGTGACAGATCACCTTCACTTATTAAACCGGACACCGGGGTCCGAAGCGTTGCTAGTGCTTCACGCCTAGTAATAAGAAACACCGGAGGCCTTGCTGGACTTCAAGTCGCAGAAGGTAGCCCTAAGTGCCGATACGTAACCGGGGTCAGGAAGGACAACAGTCTAGCAGGGCCCTGCACAAAAGACTAGTTCTATCCAACAGAAGACACCCACCACAATGTCGACCGGGCATAGCTGTTGCATTAAGAGTTAAACTTGACTTTATGCAAGTTAGGACTCACATACACATTAAGGATAAAGGAGGCCTCAAACCTGCTCAGCAATTCCCTGAATGTGCATTCTCCACCCTGACCAGCTTCCCGGGACATACCTGCAACATCTACAAGTAAAGGTATGGAAAGAGACTGCATTGTGTGTGACTGACTTCTTATCTGCACCCTGCACCAACTTTAGACTTAGAGGGACCAGTCCCACCTGTGGGGGACTTAACATCTAGCTGCCATAACATCCCCTCAGAGATCTACCCTGCAGCGCTGGTCTTATTGATCAGAAACCACAGGTGGCGTCACAAACTATTATTCTAAAATCCCCTGTAAATATTCCCCCATTGTATGACCGCCAGGGCCACGGACCGAGCTCTGCTGCCAGTGACATTCCCCATAGACTTCCATGGGCTCGGTTCCGAGTACCCCATAGCCCTGGTACCACCACTGGTGTGCGCGTCATCTTTGGTGTCACGAACAGGATAAGAAGCTTACAATTTGTGAGTCCTGTGTGCCTGAATTGGACTGTTTTGTGCAAAAAGACTGTGTTGCATTTTTGTGATTTTTGGCGCCATTGTCCGCCATTGCCCGCCAAAGTACAGCGCTACAGTGCAAGGAGAAGGGGCGTACCTGCAAAAGCGCGCTGAGTCCTGGACACGCCCCCAACGCTGACGCGGCGGCAGGTCCTGTGGAGAGCTTCAGTGAACGCTCTGACGTCAGAGCGCCAGCGACTCAGGTCCTGTCTCCACCGCAGTGCCTGCAGAGCTGCAGTCTTCAAAGAAGGTAGGCCAGGATTAACTAGGGGGGCGCAGACATGTTGCAGCAGCCAGCCGACAGCGCGGCCCCGGCCGGCGGCCCCAATGACTTACCACTTGGCGTTGCAGCGCAGGATGGAAATGTGGGCCCCTCACCTGGTCCTGTGGTCCCGATAATACCGCTGACGCTCCCATACATGCCTGGAGCGAAGTGGCTCCCTCAGTACAGCGGCGAGCCAGACACCCTGTCAGGGTTCAAACGGAAAATATGCAGTATAATGGACATGTACCCAATGACAGAGAAGCAAAGAGCTGCAGTGGTATTAGGACAGTTGGCTGGTGCTGCAGTAAGGGAAGTAGAGACTTGGACCACTGCAGACCAGGAGTCGGTACCTGCGATTCTCTTAAAGCTACAGACTATCTTTGAGGACCGCACTGAAACAGATCTCCGGATGGCGTTTTACCAATGCTCTCAGAGACCAGATGACAGTATTAGGGACTACGCCTGCCGACTACAGGGGGCCCTGCGAGCTCTCAAACAGGTTAACCCTATAAGTGCCATTAATGAAAGCAAGATGCTGAAGGAACAGTTTGTACGGGGACTGAGGTCCCAAGCGGAAGGCAGGACTGTGAACTGGTGGTCCTTGGATCATCCTGATGCAACCTTTGATGCCCTAAAAGATATGGCTATAAAAGGACTGCGACCCCTGGAAAAGCCTGAGGTGGCGACCCAGTGTCACCCGGGTGAAGCCACTCTAAAGCCGGCAGCATCCACCTTTTCCCCGCTGGTGGCAGAAGCCAAAACGCAGGTGACGCCCCCTACTGAGTTGGACTGTCTGCGCTCAGAAGTGCGCCAGCTGACTAAAAACCTGGCCACTGTAATGAGTGTCCTGCAACTGCGGAAGGAAGAAGGAGGAAAGATCCTGCTAGCCGACTGCCCAGAGGATGTCCCTTGGATGAACCGGAGGAAAAGGAGGACGTCGCCCCACCGGAGGAGGACAACGCCACCCCCAGGAGCGACCCCTGTTCAGCACCATCCTCGCCGAGAGATCATCTGCTACCGTTGCAACAGAAAAGGTCATCTGGCCCAACAGTGTCCTTTAATCGAGCAGATCCTGGGTCCGAGGGCCAACACCCAGGAGTAGACTCATCAGGCCCCTTAGACTGGAACCGCAGGTTTGTGGGAGGAAGACCCTACCTGTCCATCATCCTGGATGGGATCGCAATCCCTGCACTGCTGGACACTGGATCTCTGGTGACCATCATACCTGATGTCCTTTATAATAAGTTTTGGTCCATGGACAGTCTCCAGCCCCCAGCCCTGACTTTACGGTGTACGCCTCTAATGGTCTCCCTGTTGAAATACTCGGAGCCAAAACGTGGACGTAAAGGTGGGCAGAGTGGAGCTGAAGGATCAGGGACTCTTAGTAGTAAAGACTGTAAATGAGGAAAATGGTTGAAATGTGGTTTTAGGACTAACATTATTAGTAACTGTCTGGGAGAAGTTGTGTTTTTGCTTCAACAGCTCGCTGAAGTTGCCAAGCCAAAGCAAAAGGGAGTGATCCAGAGGGAGATCCGGGCCCTGATGTGCCAGCAGCAAGCGAAGCTGACAGATGGTGAAATTGGTAATGTACGTGTAACGGACCCGAACCCCATTGTGATACCCCCAATGAGTGAAATGCTAATATGGTGTAGAGCAGCAATAGGTCTGAGAGGACAGAACTACCAAGCAGTAGTAGAGCCCCATCGTTCAGAGCACAGACCTACACTCTTGATGCTAGAGGGGTAGTGGAAGTAATAAATGGGAGAGTACCAGTACGACTTCTCAACTGGGGAGAAGATGAAGTAAATTTACCACGCTATGCCACTGTTGCTAAATTACATACCGTAGATAACAACTCTATTCTCACAACAGAGTCCTTAGCCTCCCGCCAACCAGCGGAGGATAATGACCCAGCAACCCAGGTGGTGGATTGGTGTCAGCAGCTCCATGTCGGGACAGACACCACTCCCGCCCACCAGAAACAGGGAGTACTACGGGTGGTACAGGAGTACGCACAGGTATTTAGCAAACACCCACTTGACTTTGGGACAATTAAGGGAGTACAGCATCATATCCCTACAGGCAGTCATCCTCCCATCAAAGAGCGGTACAGGCCTATACCTCCAGCACACTACCAGAAAGCTAAGGAAATGTTGCGTGACATGAAGAAGCAGGGGTGATAAGGGATAGTTGTAGTCCCTGGGCAGCACCTCTAGTCCTAGTTAAGAAAAAGGATGGAAGCATGAGAATGTGTGTAGATTACAGACAAGTAAATCGCTTTACACATAAAGATGCATACCCTTTACCACGCATTGAGGAATCCTTAGCTGCCTTGAAAACTGCTAACTACTTTTCCACCCTCGACCTCACTAGTGGGTACTGGCAAGTACCTGTGGCTGAGGAGGATCGGGAGAAGACAGCTTTCACCACCCCAATGGGACTCTGTGAGTTTGACAGAATGCCGTTTGGACTCAGCAGTGCCCCGGGAACATTCCAGAGAGTGATGGAGAGCTGCCTGGGACATCTCAACTTTGAAACCGTGTTGTGTACCTGGACGACGTAATTGTGTACTCCAAGACGTATGAGGATCATCTGAAGCACCTGGCAGAGGTATTCGAGTCACTGTCCAAGTATGGGATGAAACTGAAGCCCTCAAAGTGCTCCAACGAAAGGTACAGTACTTGGGACATATTGTCAGCTCAGAAGGAGTAGCGCCGGACCCCGAGAAGGTCACTGCCATCCAGAAATGGCCGGAGCCGAAGAATCTCAAGGAGGTGCGCCAGTTCCTGGGACTGACCGGTTACTACCGGAGGTTTGTAAAAGACTACACAAGAAAGCAGCGCCTCTGCAGGACCTCCTGGTAGGACAACCCCTCAAGAGCAGAAATCCTCCATTCCACTGGGGTAAAGAACAAGCTGAGGCATTCAAAGAGATGATAGAGATCCTGACAGGCGATGAAATCTTAGCCTACCCTGATTACAGCCAACCGTTCCTGCTGTACACTGATGCCAGCAACGAAGGATTGGGAGCTGTCCTCAGTCAGAAGCAGAATGGCCAAGAAAAAGTCATGCATATGCAAGCAGGAAGCTCCGGCCGACTGAGAGAAACCCAGAGAACTATAGCAGCTTCAAGTTGGAGTTCCTGGCGCTGGTCTGGGCCATTACAGAAAGATTCAAGCATTACCTAGCCTCCAGCAAATTCACTGCGTACACAGACAATAACCCCTTGACGCATCTTGAAACAGCCAAGCTGGGAGCCATGGAGCAACGTTGGATGGCTCGGCTGTCAAACTATCAATTTACCATCAAGTACAGGGCGGGCCGTAAAAATGCCAACGCTGACGCCTTGTCCAGAATGCCGCATGAATCCGACACGAGGAAGAATCGGATGACCTGGAAGAGATTGAGTTACCTGCATTCCACAGAAATGGGATGATCCATGAGTAACGAGCCTACAGGAAGCGGTGTGGTAAGACGTTAAACCCTTTACCTCACCGCAGCTGGAAGGAGACTCAGGACAGCGATCCAGTGGTCAGCCGTATCAAGAAGCTGATAAAACAGGAAGGTTCCTCCTTGGAGAAAGACGCACCTATACTAGCAAGGCTGCTGTGGAACGAGAGAAGCCGGTTGTTCATCTACCGTGAGAAGCTGTGCAGGAGGTACGTCGACCCAAGGACCCATGAGATGGTTTGGCAGATAGTGGTACCCAGAGCAGACATCCAAATGGTGTTAGAAGCCTACCACGATCAAGCGGGACACTTTGGCTGGAAAAAGCTGGAGACTCTGTTGAAGTGTCAGTTCTACTGGGTAGGGATGCGCAGCTCCATCGAGAAGTGGTGCCGGAACTGTGGACCCTGTGGCCTCAGACGGAAAGACTATAGTAGTCAGAAGGCACCCCTGCAGCCTATCCAGACGACTCGTCCCTTGGAGATCGTGGCATTGGACCATGTCAAGTTGTCACCAAGCAGGTTGGGATACTCATATGCCCTGACCATGGTGGATCACTATTCCAAATTCCTGGTGGTCGCCCCTGTCAAAGATCTGACAGCAGAGACAGCAGCAAAGACCTTCCAAGCAAGTTTCTGCAGACCACACGGATATCCGGAACAGGTGCTAACTGATCAAGGCCCAGCCTTTGAGGCCGAATTATTCAAAGAGTTCTGTCACTTGTACGGGTGTAAGAAGATCAGAACAACACCGTACCACCCTCAAACCAATGGCCTTTGTGAAAAGATGAATCACATTGTTATTGACTTACTGAAGTCTGTACCACTGGAGGAAAGAAATCGGTGGCCAGACTTGTTACCTGACCTGGTAGACCTGTACAACCACATACCGGTGAGTTCCACCAACTGCACTCCAGTCTACCTTATGCGAACAAGACCAGGAAAGCTGCCCATGGATTTGGAACTTGGTGTTGTAGAACCAGAAGCTGATGTTACTACTGAAGATTGGGACACGAACCGACAGGAACAGTACAGGAGAGTACAAGCCTGCGTGGAAGATAGTCTCAATAAAGTAAGGGAAAAGCAAGAGAAGAACTACAACAAAAGTGCGCCAGCTAAGCCTTTTATGCCTGGAGAAATTGTGCTAAAAAGAAAAAGAAGAATGCACAAATTGGATGATCAGTGGGAACAAGAGCCATATGTCGTGCAAAATTCCAAATTTGATAACAGAAAAACCTGTACCATTAGCAAAGATGGAGGAAAAACGACCACCACGGTATCCAGAGATCACCTAAAACTGTGTCTAGACATGTTAAAACTTCCCGAGGAAGAACTTGTTATGGAAAAAGAGAAATCAGGTGAAGTCATACACACGGACCTAGGAGATTTTCCTGCTGATTGGCCTTGTATCGGGGACGCTGTGATTGTTCCAGTACTTCAATTTTACCAACCACAAGAAGTGCTTCAACGTCCAGTTGAGCCAGTTGCCGCGGCAGAAGAAATAGTTCAAGAAGAACTTGCTCCTGTAGCATCTCCAGAAGTAGTATCTCAAGGAATGGAATCTCAAAATGTGGAACCTTCAGATGTTGGGTCTCAGGTAGAAGAATCCCCTGGCGGAGCAGAACCGCATCGCCCAGTCGCTAGCATGCTTGCCAGATCCCTAGAGAGGTGGAGTCGGATTTACAGTTTGCCAGCACGCAGAAGATAGGCCAGAGACTACTATACCTGACACCACACCACGCAGGTCAGTACGTACAACGAAGGGAAGGTTACCTGTTCGGTACCAAGAGTAGTCCTAGCAAACTAGTGTAGTATGACCCAGACAGGGTTTACTTAATTGTACAAAGTTATGAAGAAAATTGCATTTTGTTGAGAAAGTTATATGATGATAATGTTTACATGCTAATGTGATTTTACTTGAAATGTGTTTTCATATGCAAAGGACTGCGTGGCTGTGGACTGTGCCAGCCCAAAAACTTTATTGTAAATAGTTCGCACTTCGGTGCCCCATCTTGGTTTTACATAAAGCCTAAACTACCTCTGAAGAAAAACCCGTATGGTGTGGCCTAGAGTGAGGTCTGCAGCAATAACGTCCTGCAGCCCACCCAGGACCCACGTGGGAGGTTTTTGGTGCGGGTCCTCCACAAGAATCTTGTCTTATACTGTATATATTTATTGAAAAGTATTTTTGATAATTTTCTAATGTCCTATGTACAAATTGTAACGTTCAAGAGTCCTTACCTCCCGCAAGGGATGAGTTTACATTGTTAATGTTATATGCAAAACAAAAATGTTTTTCTTTTCTATTTCAGCCAGGGAGTGCTGAGTTTAACTAGGGGGGGATGTGTGGCCCAGCTGCGCAAGGCACACATGTCTCCTGGAAAATGCACAGAAAGGTAATTGTAAAGCCTGATATTCATTCACGACACACATTTCCCAACACTGCCACTAGAGGCATTTCAGACTATTTAGGTTAGTGTGACGTAGCAGTAGCCAGTCAGATTAGTTTCCTGTCTCAGGACAGAGCAGTCTAGTCTTGGAGGGAGAGGAGATAAGACTGGGATCTGAAGGAGCTCCTGTAGCTCACCTCATACAGAAGTGGAGGCTAGTAAGAGTGGACAAATGAGGCACTCTAGCCTAGTCAGAGCTGCAACTGAAGCAAGTGAAACAGTTACCTCAGAATAAGCTGTCTGTGTTCTCTAGAAAGTGGGAAGTGACTCTCGGAGCTACAGCGTGTATACAGACTGACGGAACGTCCTGTGAGCTGCTCTGGACAGAGTTCTGTGAAGGAAAGAAAGAAAGGAACCACTGCAGTTATAACAACGAGGCAACTGAGAACAGATCAGTGAGCTCTGGAAGGAAAGCTTACGACTACAACCACTGCTACCTGTGCTTATGTTAAGGGCAAGAGCAGGGCGACAGGCAAGTGGTAAAAGAAGGACAAGTGACCTAGGTGACAGATCACCTTCACTTATTAAACCGGACACCGGGGTCCGAAGCGTTGCTAGTGCTTCACGCCTAGTAATAAGAAACACCGGAGGCCTTGCTGGACTTCAAGTCGCAGAAGGTAGCCCTAAGTGCCGATACGTAACCGGGGTCAGGAAGGACAACAGTCTAGCAGGGCCCTGCACAAAAGACTAGTTCTATCCAACAGAAGACACCCACCACAATGTCGACCGGGCGTAGCTGTTGCATTAAGAGTTAAACTTGACTTTATGCAAGTTAGGACTCACATACACATTAAGGATAAAGGAGGCCTCAAACCTGCTCAGCAATTCCCTGAATGTGCATTCTCCACCCTGACCAGCTTCCCGGGACATACCTGCAACATCTACAAGTAAAGGTATGGAAAGAGACTGCATTGTGTGTGACTGACTTCTTATCTGCACCCTGCACCACCATAGACTTAAGGTACTGCCACACTGAGCTATCCCGCTAGCGATCTCGTTAGCGTTGCATACTAATGAGATCGCTAGCGGGATTGTTTCTATATCGCTAATGCTGCCGCATTTAGCGATATAGTTAACGACGCTATCGCCGTTAGCGATCTTCTTAACGACTTTAGCGGTACAAAAGTACCGCTAAATCGCTAAGAAAAGGTGCCACACAGCGATAAGATACTTACCCAGCGGGAGCGCCAGCGATGAAATAGGGTCCGGAACGATTCCAGCGACGAGCGAGATCACAGCAGGAAGCTCGTCGCTGGAAGCTGCCGCACTGAACAACATCGCTATCGGGATCGCTAAATAGTGACGTTTTTTAGCGATCCCGTTAGCGATATTGTTTAGTGTGGCATACCCTTTAGAGGGACCAGTCCCACCTGTGGGGGACCTAACACCTAGCTGCCATAACATCCCCTCAGAGATCTACCCTGCAGCGCTGGTCTTATTGATCAGAAACCACAGGTGGCGTCACAAACTATTATTCTAAAATCCCCTGTAAATATTCCCCCATTAAATGACCGCCAGGGCCACGGACCGAGCTCTGCTGCCAGTGACATTCCCCATAGACTTCCATGGGCTCGGTTCCGAGTACCCCATAGCCCTGGTACCACCACTGGTGTGCGCGTCATCTGCGGATGCCGCCGCATGCGTCGTTTTGACGGTGTGGCGATCTGCGCCGAATGCAACGAGTTGCATTTTGGTGAGGAGGAGGTTCGGCTGTGGGCGGAGCTTCATGATGGAAGTCCGCATCCCTCAGCAGCCCGGCCATACGCTAGTGTGAAACTAGCCCTAAACATTTGCTTTTAGCTCAGAGTGAAGCAGATTCCAGCAGCCCAGCACCTGGGACTGCATGTGAGACCCCCTGAGGCTTCTCTGGGTCTACAATCTCCAGCGACACAATGGGACTATTGTCGTGAAGAACAATGGAATGATGGAGTTCCTTGATTACAACTCTTGGGTTTGGCCCTATGCATGTACAAGATCCATCCTGCTCGTCTTCCTCTGCTTACTGTCTCTGAATGGAAACATTGATTCCTGAGGACGAACTGATGAGCAAGAAAATCACTATTAAATCACAGCAAGAAAATATCTAATAAAATACAATAATATCAACGCAATCGGTGCTCCGTGCTGGAAAGTCTCTCTTACAGCTGTGGATTCTGCTCTGCGTGCATTCGTCCATAGTCTTTAGTAAGTGGCCATCTCCTCACAAGATAGAAAGGTTCCAGTCCTGTGTGAAATCGATCTTCAATGTAAAAATCTCTTTTCCTAATAGTGGGGTGCATCCTAGAAGTCAGTTAGCTATTCCTGAGGAAGAACTGATGAGCAGGAAAGTCATTAATGAAACACAACAATATCGATGCAACCGGAGCTCCGTGCTGGAAAAGTCTGCATCCCATAGAGCCGTGGACTCCGCTCTACGGGCGATGGACCAACAGTCTTTAGTCTGTGGCCAGATCCTCACACCCTATCTGAGTTTTTATGGATTTATTGAAAAGTGAATACAACTTTTTCAACTAATTTTCCCTTTTCCTCACAGAATTCACAGAGTTTAGTAACTTTGGGGCTTAAAGAAGTTATCTAACAAATAAAAATGAGAAAAAAAAACTCATGCGCTGTAAACATAAGTAATGTGTCCTCCTCTACACACACCCCTCTTGACCTCACCTTCCACTTAGTACTCATCAAAATGTCCTCATCCACTTCGAGACCCCTTTTCCTTGTCTAGACCCCCTCTATCCTTCTCTAGACCCCCTTGGTTTCTTTAGTCATCCAAGGCAGGAGGTTTCTGCTAGCTAAAACAAAAAAGAATGGACTTTAAAACTAAGAGCTGTCTGCTCCGTCTGTCTTCCATCATCTGTTGGTGGGGATGGACGGTCCACATACACATTAGATGGTCGCCCGGTTCAGCTAGATTCACTGTAATATATATAGGCGCCTTTTAGATGCAGGACCTACAAAGGTCCAGTGTAGTCTGAGACACACCCCCGTCTCATCATTGGTCCTCGCTGCTCCCTCCCTCTTCCTGTAGCTCCGCCTTCTCAGATTTCTTCCTCTGTATCACAGCTCAGAGAGAAACAGTCAGCAGAGAAGAATTATTACAGAGGGGGTAGGATTATAATAAAGTACAAATTACTGAGAAAATAGTAAATTCACAAAGATGGAGGGGTAGAAGTCAAAACCTCTTACTGGCCACCACTACTCCTTCCTACGATGGTCATTAGGAGCCTTATTCTACAGAGCTGACGCTGCCCTTATTGATCCCATCGATCACTAGGTCACTGAGTATCTGCTCATGTGATCTTTCGATTAAACTAGTCCATCTGATAGGGGAGGTCAGCCATTGCTGTCATCTGCTCATGCCTCAGGAGATGTAGACTTAGACCCCTGCTTTATCCTCTGCGTGTTTTACCTGTGCACAGTGCATATAATAATTGAAGGAGCAGGATAGTTTGCAAAATGGATTGTGCAGCCATTACAGCATGGATTATCAGTGTAAGAACAGCCGCCTCATCAGGTTGAAGAGATCTATAAAGTATAGTAATGTAAGGAGATGGCGGCGAACCCCATTGCTCTCTTCTACGTGGTGGTCCCATGCACTTGGTGTGATACCCGGACGGTGTACCCATTTAGTAGCAATGTCTGTATTTTTATTGCTTTGTGTATGCGTTTTATGTAATGTATGTATTAGTGTGACTTAATGATGCTGGGCTGTGTTTGCAATGTTCCTATATGTGTAATTGTTGCCTGTAAGTAGAATAGGGACAGTTAATAGTTAATTAGGTGGGCTGGGTCAGCAGCAGAAAAGGCGGCAGGAAGCTGCTGCTCCCAGTCAGTAGTTTGGGCACTTTTGCCCTGAACAGATGTAACTGCAGCCGGGGCATTGCCAGACCCCAGAAGGGGTAAGAATCTGCTGCCCCAGACCAAGGAGTTAAGGTCCGCAACACGTGCCCCAGGACTTCGGCAGGGCCCCCGCTGAAGGGACTGTGAGTGTCCAGATTCCAGCGTGAGGACTACTTGCTTGATTTCGGCTACCGAGGCCGTGGTGGGTACGGCCGTGGACAGTGTCAGGGAGAGAGCAGGAAGCCAGTGTTGTACTTTTTTTCTTTAACTTCAGTTTCATTAAAAAGTTTGTTCCCTGTTGGACTGCGGAGTGTGCCTGCGGAGTGTGTTCGTCGGTTCCATCTCTGTACAAGGTACGCGGGGTGCTTACTGACTGTTTTCTAAGTTGAATCTGCTGGGAATACCACCCTGGGTGACCTTGTTACAGTAAAACCTTGAAACAGATCCAATATGACCGCCGCGCCGAGTGCACAGCGTCCCAGAAAAATCCAGCCGCACTCAGAGCAGATTCCCAGGAGCTCACAGCGCGTCAATGGGTGAACGCCCGGCTCATTCACACCTGAGCATCGCAGATTAGCCACCGTCATCCCAAAGCCTGGAGTGGCCAAGCGTAGTGTGTGTCCATGCTGCTGACCCCTGAGCATCGGGGCCCGGATGACGTGTGTGTACATTCACACATGGACTCTGCTCCTCTCACAATGTGACTTTTCTTCTTTCTCTTCCGTCTCCTACAGCTGAACATCTTGGCCTGGAGAGATTACAATTCTTCATTCTCAATAAATGTGACTGAGCGATTCCCCCCAATGTCACCCAGTACAACCTCAATCTGCAGCACGGGACCAACTACACATTTCATCTCCGAGGATTCACATCTGTGGGAGGTGGAGAATATAACAAAGCCACATTGGAAACTCCTATTGGAGGTAATAAATAAAAGCATATGCATTAGTGTAATTCTTATTATATTCTCAAGCCGGGTAATAAGAAATGTTTATTATAACACAAGTAATAACACTATTCTGTCTGCAGCCTCCACTAGGGGGAGCTCCCTGTATACAGAGACACATGATAGATCCTGTCTGCAGTCACCACTAGAGGGAACTCCCTGTATACAGAGATAGATGATAAGATCCTGTCTGCAGCCACCACTAGGGGGAGCTCCCTGTATACAGAGATACATGATAAGATTCCTGTCTGCAGCCACCACTAGGGGGAGCTCCCTGTATACAGAGATACATGATAAGATCCTGTCTGCAGTCACCACTAGGGGGAGCTCCCTGTATACAGAGATACATGATAAGATCTTGTCTGCATCCACCACTAGGGGGAGCTCCCTGTATACAGAGATACATGATAAGATCCTGTCTGCATCCCCCACTAGGGGGAGCTCCCTGTAACAGAGATACATGATAAGATTCTGTCTGCAGCCTCCACTAGGGGAGCTCCCTGTATACAGAGATACATGATAAGATCCTGTCTGCAGCCACCACTAGGGGGAGCTCCCTGTACACAGAGATACATAATAAGATTCTGTCTGCAGTCACCACTAGAGGAGCTCCCTGTATACAGAGATACATGATAAGATCCTGTCTGCAGTCACCACTAGGGGGAGCTCCCTGTATACAGAAATACATGATAAGATCCTGTCTGCAGCACCACTAGGGGGAGCTCCTGTATACAGAGATACATGATAAGATCCTGTCTGCAGTCACCACTAGGGGGAGCTCCCTGTATACAGAGATACATGATAAGATCCTGTCTGCAGTCACCACTAGGGGAGCTCCCTGTATACAGAGATACATAATAAGATTCTATCTGCAGTCACCACTAGGGGGAGCTCCCTGTATACAGAGATACATAATAGGATTCTGTCTGCAGTCCCACTAGAGGAGCTCCCTGTATACAGAGATACATGATAAGCTTCTGTCTGCAGTCACCACTAGGGGGAGCTCCCTGTATACAGAGATACATGATAAGATCCTGTCTGCAGTCACCACTAGGGGAGCTCCCTGTATACAGAGATACATAATAAGATTCTATCTGCAGTCACCACTAGGGGGAGCTCCCTGTATACAGAGATACATGATAAGATCCTGTCTGCAGTCACCACTAGGGGGAGCTCCCTGTATACAGAGATACATGATAAGATCCTGTCTGCAGCCACCACTAGGGGGAGCTCCCTGTATACAGAGATACATGATAAGATCCTGTCTGCAGTCACCACTAGGGGGAGCTCCCTGTATACAGAGATACATGATAAGATCCTGTCTGCAGTCACCACTAGGGGAGCTCCCTGTATACAGAGATACATGATAAGATCCTGTCTGCATCACCACTAGGGGAGCTCCCTGTATACAGAGATACATGATAAGATCCTGTCTGCAGTCCACCACTAGGGGGAGCTCCCTGTATACAGAGATACATGATAAGATCTGTCTGCAGCCCCACTAGGGGGAGCTCCCTGTATACAGAGATACATGATAAGATCCTGTCTGCAGTCCACCACTAGGGGGAGCTCCCTGTATACAGAGATACATGATAAGATCTGTCTGCAGCCACCACTAGGGGGAGCTCCCTGTATACAGAGATACATGATAAGATCCTGTCTGCAGCCACCACTAGGGGGAGCTCCCTGTATACAGAGATACATGATAAGATCTGTCTGCAGTCACCACTAGGGGAGCTCCCTGTATACAGAGATACATGATAAGATCCTGTCTGCAGCCACCACTAGGGGGAGCTCCCTGTATACAGAGATACATGATAAGATCCTGTCTGCAGTCACCACTAGGGGGAGCTCCCTGTATACAGAGATACATGATAAGATCCTGTCTGCAGTCACCACTAGGGGGAGCTCCCTGTATACAGAGATACATGATAAGATCCTGTCTGCAGCCACCACTAGGGGAGCTCCCTGTATACAGAGATACATGATAAGATCCTGTCTGCAGCCACCACTAGGGGGAGCTCCCTGTATACAGAGATACATGATAAGATCCTGTCTGCAGTCACCACTAGGGGGAGCTCCCTGTATACAGAGATACATGATAAGATCCTGTCTGCAGCCACCACTAGGGGAGCTCCCTGTATACAGAGATACATGATAAGATCCTGTCTGCAGCCACCACTAGGGGGAGCTCCCTGTATACAGAGATACATGATAAGATCCTGTCTGCAGCCACCACTAGGGGAGCTCCCTGTATACAGAGATACATGATAAGATCCTGTCTGCAGCCACCACTAGGGGAGCTCCCTGTATACAGAGATACATAATAAGATCCTGTCTGCAGTCACCACTAGGGGAGCTCCCTGTATACAGAGATACATGATAAGATCCTGTCTGCAGTCACCACTAGGGGGAGCTCCCTGTATACAGAGATACATGAAAGATCCTGTCTGCAGCCACCACTAGGGGGAGCTCCCTGTATACAGAGATACATAAGATCCTGTCTGCAGTCACCACTAGGGGGAGCTCCCTGTATACAGAGATACATGAAGATCCTGTCTGCAGTCACCACTAGGGGGAGCTCCCTGTATACAGAGATACATGATAAGATCCTGTCTGCAGCCAACTAGGGGAGCTCCCTGTATACAGAGATACATAAGATCCTGTCTGCAGCCACCACTAGGGGGAGCTCCCTGTATACAGAGATACATGATAAGATCCTGTCTGCAGCCACCACTAGGGGGAGCTCCCTGTATCCAGAGTCATACAGCCCCACTAGAGGCCTGTAGTCTGTGGAGGAAGGTGTGCGACTGTTTGCTCCAGGAGAGAGACCAGTTTTTTTTTCCTTACACCCAGGAATCCCCCCCTCTCTGACCCAGGAAAGAGAGGGGTGTAGTGGATGAACTGTGGGGCTAAGTCCCCGTCTCCCACCCCTCGGTCTAAGCCGGCGGGGGGTGGGAGCTCATTGCTACCGGCAAAGAGGGTCACCAGATCCAGCAAGGCCCGAAACATGGAGGAGCCCAGAAGACCCAGGAGGGCTGCAAAGCTCCTAAGGCTGAGGCGAGGGCCACTGCGGTGTCTCCTCCCGGAGGTGAGCGGAGTACTCGCAGAGGTCCAGCGGCGGCGGTGCAGAAAGATTGGGGCACTAGGGCCGCAGGGAGCCGGTTACCAGCTATGGCTCCCGCATCCATGTGTACCTCTGCGAGTATGAGGAGGCTGGGAAGACACTGAGGAGGCTCCGGGAGGAAATGAAGGAGGCGAGGCAAGCTGCAGACAGGGCCTCCCGTACAGAGAAGTCTGCCCTAACAGCCAGGATATCCAGCCTGAGGATCGGCATTGAGGGCATGGAAGCCCGGAAGACGGCTATACTGGATAACAGCGGGCCTTTCCGGGAAAAACTGGACAATGAGGACAGATTCCATAACATGGCTGCTGTGAAGGAGCCAGAGGGGTCTCGGCGTCCGACCCAGGTGGAGGAGGTGGACCATGTGGAGATGGAGGAGGCACCGTACCCACCTGGGGGCTTGGTAAGTGATCTCCAGGCCACACACAGCGGGATAGATCCAGTGCAGTTCCCACTCCCATCAGACAATAGCATTTCAGAGGATGATGGGGGTGATGCGGATGATAGCGGCAGCGATAAAAGCAGTAGTGGGGGTTGCCTCGTCTTGCAGCAGATCCGTCAGCTGGAGTCCCCAGTAAATTATGCCCACCTGAAGTTTGGGGATGAGGTCTGCGGGGACGAGGCGACCAGGAGGGGTAAAAAGAAACAGAAAAAAAGGAAGAAAACATCGGAGGAGAGGTTGGTGTTTGTGCCCCTTCCTGGGACCCCCCCAGTCCCGCTGTGTGGAACCCGCTACCCACCCCGGCCCGGGACCTGCAGTGGTTCCGGTGCGAGGGAGCGGGGAGAGTACAAGTCATATGGCGCCGGTCGCCGTCTCTGCTGGCAGTAGCAGAGGGGGCGAGAGTGGGCATGCGGCTGCAGAGCCGGACAGTGTGCATGGTCTGGAGTGTGGCCCTGTGGCGGGCGGTAATAAGATCTGTGGAGGTGTCCAGGCCCGATCCTCTGTGAAAACCGGGGACGGCCTGGCGCCTGCTGCACCCGCTGACGCTCGGGGGGTGGAGGCTGTGGGTACCTTGCCGGTGGTCACCGCTCCCCGCAGTGTTGGCGGTGCACTGTCAGCCAGGGCCGCATCATCGGCGGCGTGTGCTGTGGTGTGGGGTCCCCCACATGCAGATCCGATGCTGGGTCAAAGTCAGGGGCCCCGGCACCAGTTATCATCTCAGGTGCAGCTGTAATGGCTGCGGTAATGCCGGCCCGGATCGCACCACCGGGTCATCTGCATGTGTGTCACCTGTATCTGCGGGGAACCTGGTGGTGAAGTGCACACAGGAGTGTGGAGATGGTCTGCAGGAGAGGCTGGAGCAACAGTCTGCAAGCAGCACATGCTCTGCTGAAAAGCAGGGTGTGGTAACTAAACTCTGCAATACCACTCTTAAAGGGGCAGTAGCACTGCAAATAGCAACCCCCCCAGCAGAAAGCAGTGAAAAAAACACAAATGAAAATGTAAATGATAATGGAAGTGGTGCAAGTGGTGTGAATAGTGTCTGTGACAATGGTGAAGGGTCAGGTGTTGGAGGGGTGGTTTCTGCTGGAGGTATGGTTGTGTGAATGGTGCCAGTGTGGGAAAGGAAAAAAATAAAAGTTCTACTAGTGAAAATGGTGTGGCTGAGGTAAGTGAGGTGGAGATGGTTGACTGTGAAGTTGAGGTTCAGAGAATATAGGGGCTGGTCCATCGTCCACCTCACCTGCAGGCACCATAAGTTATGCGGCTGCTGCCGGTGGGGTTCTGCGGGGGTCTTCCTCATCTCCGGACCCAGGGAATGATGCTTTTCGCCGCCGCTTCCTGGAGGCCCTCAAAAAAGGGGAGCGGACGATCAATGTAGAGGGAAGAGAGGTGGAGTTGTCCTACTGGCTAGATAAGTTTGGTCTAGCTGCCTTCCAAGAGAAAAGGGGGGTGGAGACCGTGTGGTCCCTCCCGACAGCCGGGCAGGGGGTCTCCAGGAGAAATGTTGTTCGTCTTCGCTGGAGGGGCGATGAGGCCTGTCCATCTAGGACAAATGTGGTGAAGCTCCTCATGAAGATGGACTTCAGGGCTATTGACATCTTTGCTCTGATACATCCTTTTGGGACCTCCACCTTTGATATCAGCTTTGTTCGGCCAGAGGGCTTAGAGCTCTTTTGGTCAAATTATGAGCTGGTAAAAGAGGAGCCCGGCTGGCGAGGGTTTGCTGTGGAGGCAATTTCTCGCCAAAGTGGGCCAAAGAAAGTGACCGTTTTAACATGTAATGAGTCCCTTTCTGGCGTTGACATAATGACCTGGTTGAGCCGGTACGGCGAGGTTGTGGAGGTCCCTAAAAAGAATCGGGACGATTTTGGCATCTGGTCAGGAGGCTGGACCTTCATGGTAAAGTTGAAGCGTTCAGGGGGCACTGTCACCCACATCCCTTCCTCGGCTTTCCTGGGAAGGGATCGTATTCTGGTCTTCTACCAGGGGCAGCCGAAGGTCTGCCACAGGTGCGGTGATCCTCGCCACTTCAGCGCGGGCTGCAAGGTGCAGAAATGTGCCTTGTGTGGCGAGGTGGGTCACCTCGCCGCGTCCTGTGGTGTCATTCGATGTCACCTGTGTGGTGATCTAGGTCACCCGTTCAGCCGCTGCCCTCGTTCATTCTCTAATGCCATGGCCAGCCGGGCGGAGGGGAGCCGTGAGGAAGTTCTTGGCGGTGCAACTTCTGCGGGGGTTGGCGGTGGCGGCAGGGGAGGAGCTGAGGGGCCGATGAGGAATGGCAGGGCTAGGGGTCCCTCTTACCAGCGGAGGCAGGCAAGGCGTCAGGAGGGCAGGGGCGGAGGAGCCTCAGGAAACTGGGGTAATGGCTGCCCCCTCCTCCGAGGCGACGGCCCATGTCACTGAGGCCCCGGGGGAGGAAGCGGTGAATGAGGAGATCAGTCGGATGGAGAATGAGGAAGTGGCTGATCTCTCAGATGCCTCACAATATGAAAGTTTTGATGAGGATGGAGGGGAACAGCCAAAAGAAATGGGTGACAAGGGTACCAAGAGTGCAAAAAATAAAAAAAAGAAGAAAAAAGGTGGAAAATCTTCTTCCCTGACCAAGGTGCCTAAGGAAGGTCCCACCTACTCCCCTCTGATCTCCCTCTCCAACCGGTTCCAAGCCCTTGATGACCCTGCTGAGATGGGGGTCGGGGGTGAGGTTCCGGAGGTAACATCTGGAGGGTCTTTGGGAGGGGCGGAGTGTCCCTTCTCCGGAGGGTATGTCTTTTTCAGGAGGTGGGGCCAACCCTGCGTCCGGAGATGAGAAAGAGGTGGGGGGGATGGATACCTCTGTCTCTTTGAAAAGAAGAGGGGGGGCTTCATCGTCCGGAGATGAGCGGGCTAGGAAAAAGGGTGGGGGGAAGAAAAAGGCCATCTAACTCGATCACTCATGATGGCGGCACCCACCCCGTTGACTCTGGCGACCATTAATGTCGCTAGTATAAAGTCAGATGCGGCTAGATTTGCGGCCTTTGATTTTCTCACCCGATTTGAGGCTGACATTTTGTTTTTGCAGGAGACCAGACTTACGGATATGGGGGCCATACGCAAGGCGGAGAGTGAGTGGAGGTGCGGGTCCTCGTACTGGTCTCTTGCGGCCGAGCCGTGTAGCGGGGTGGCAGTCCTTTTTAAGACTGCATCGGTTGAATGCCGGAGAGTTATCGAGGTAGAAATGGGTAGGTGCCTGGTCTTAGACGTCTTCATGAGGGGACAGGAGCTTCGGCTCATTAACATCTATGGTCCACAGTCAAAGTGGGACCGTAAATGTCTCTTCCTGAAGATTAAGCCCTATCTTTTTACGAGTCGGCAGGTGGTCTTTGGAGGTGACTTTAACACTGTCACAAGGCTTCGTGATAGGGGAGGCTCCATTGACCGGCTGGCTTATGATAGTAATACTCTTAATAGCATAGCTAGTGACGCTCGCCTGGTGGATGTCCACATCCGGCACACCCCAGGTCACTGTGGTTTCACCTTTCATAGAGGTAGCTGTAGGTCTAGGATAGACAGGTTTTTTTTGAAGGAGGAAGCCATCTCTTCAGCAGTGTCCGTTGTTGAGGTGGAGTTCTCCGATCACTGTCTGATTTCTTTTTCTCTGAATGTTTCAGAAACCCCTCAGATGGGAAAGGGACTATGGAAGCTGAATTCGTCCTCTTGGAAGAAGCAGAGATAAGACAATCCTTTGAGGACTTTCTTCAGAGCCAGGTACCGCTTTTGGATCTCTGTAGCGATAAGTCAGAGTGGTGGGAGATCTTCAAGGAACGGGTTGCGAGTTTCTTCCGCCAGCTCTCGAGCCACAGGAGCCTGAGCAGGTACCGCCTGTATCAGGAACTGAGGAGGAAACTCGAACATCTCGTCTCGGCTGGAGGTGACCGTGAGGAGATCTCCAGAGTGAAGTCTTTACTCAAGAGGTGTCAGTACGATAGGCACACATCTTTGGTTTTTGAGAGGGATTTCGGGAGGTACCGCTCGCCCGACCCTACAGAAACTGTAAGATGTCAGTGAGTTGTAAGGTGGTGACAGGACTGATCGACAGTACGGGTTCCCTGAACAGATCCAAATCAGGGATCCTGGAGGTGATCAGATCTTTCTACTCACACCTCTTGGGAAGAGGGATCTGGATCGGAACGTGATGTCGGCTTTCCTGGCCGAAGCCATCCCTGAGCCAGGGGATGACCCCTCGCTTCACGTTTTGACAGAGGCAATCAGTAGTGTTGAGCATTCCGATACCGCAAGTATCGGGTATCGGCCGATATTCGCGTTATCGGAATTCCGATACTTAATTCCGATACTTTTTCCATATCGTATACCGGAATCGGAAGTTCCCATAATTCTTTGAGAGGCAATGTGATTTTAGTCAGCCAATGAGGAATCCTACGAAGTGTGGGCACATCCTGTAATGATGCGGTCATCTTAACTAATGGCATGGCTGTGATTGGATGCTGAAATGATGTCAGAATGCACTATAAAAGGCGCCGCAGCCATTTTAGCGTCACTGTGCTGTGAACTCAGTTAGGGACAGAACGCTGCTGTGCTGACTCTGAGGGACAGTTAGATATTGCGATTTTGTGTACTACTGTGCTTGAGGCAGGCTAGTTTACCAACCGCTGTGTAAAGCTTCATTTTGCCAGTGTTGTTTTAACAGCTCTGTGCAAGGTGTGTGTGTGACAGTGCAGGTGACGCTGCAGTTTGCTCTGCATCCACGCTGTTTGTAGGCATCTGCACGTGTCACTTTTTTTTTTTTTTTTTTTTATTTTATTTAGTGGAATTGGTTGCAGCTCCATTATATTAGAAAAAAATCAAATCTATTAGTGTGACGTGCTTCCATCCGTATACAATACATTGGTTGCAAACACTATAGAAGTACAGAAAGGAGCTTTTCACAGATAGTGGACAGTTGTGTTTCAGTGTTCACTTCAGTCTGTGTTTTTTACTTTTTTGAGTGCAGATCACGCTCCAGTTACTTGTTCAAGCACTGCTGCTTGTACTCTGCTGAGCGTGTCTCAGTGGCTCATCCTTTTCATTTATCTCCAATTGGTTCTGCTACATTCCATTTAAAATAAATCTAATCTATTAGTGTGACGCGCTTCCATCCGTATACAATACATTGGTTGCAAACACTATAGAAGTACAGAAAGGAGCTTTTCACAGATTGTGGACAGTTGTGTTTCAGTGTTCACTTCAGTCTGTGTTTTTTTACTTTTTTGAGTGCAGATCACGCTCCAGTTACATGTTCAAGCACTGCTGCTTGTACTCTGCTGAGCGTGTCTCAGTGGCTCATCCTTTTCATTTATCTCCAATTGGTTCTGCTACATTCCATTTAAAATAAATCTAATCTATTAGTGTGACGCGCTTCCATCCGTATACAATACATTGGTTGCAAACAATATAGAAGTACACAAACGGGCCTTTCACAGCTACTGAACATGGGTTTTTAATTTTTAACTAAAATATGTATTTTTTCAAATGACACAAATATAAGTAATGTTGAAGAGGAATAGTCCTACATCCATTGTTTGCACAATATTACAGGTGTACATCATGTCCCTTAATCAACAATGTATTATTATATTTACTTGTATGCTTTTATTTAAAAGCCAAGAACACAGAAGGATAACCTTCGCACTGCAGCTGTTGTCAAAGTTCAACCCACATTATGCACTTCCAACATTGCAGCATTTGAGGCATGATGTGAGTTGGATTGGTCAAAGTTATGGAGTGAGAAGGTTCACCATCAGTACCCTATAGCATAAGTATGCTTTTGTGTTAGCATTTGTGTTAGACATGTGGATATCTGCCATAATATGTCACAATTATTTAGTTAAAGATTTGTTACCAACACTAATCATTGAATGGTTTTAAATTTGACGTTTCACTTGTTTACAGCTTAGAAATAAGGGTGTAGCCTGATATCTATGTGTAGCACTAGCCACTTTAACATGTCATGTTTTTTTAAACATGTGTAGCTAGGTAGCAGTAATTTTTGCCGGACACACAGCAGGGGAACAGCAGGCGTTACTGAACCCCACTATCACTATAGCTTGTGTATTGGTCTGTGGACACGACACTTCTGAGCAGCAACTGGCAGTGTTGTAGCCCAGGGAGTATAGCTCAGGTGGTAGAAAGATGAACATAACAGGAGACATGGAAAACGTTGCCAACCAGTTAGTTAATCTGAAACCGGACAGGCAAATTCAGGCGAGATCCATGCCTAGTTCATTTTCAGAAAAGTAAGCCGTTCTACATTATCGTAGGATAGTCGCATGCAACGGTCTGTTAGTACACCACCTGCAGCAGTAAAGACGCGCTCCGATAATACACTGGCAGCAGATCAAGCCAGCACCTCCAATGCATACTGGCTAAGCTCTGGCCATGTATCCAGCTTAGAGACACAAAACTTGAATGGGGAAGAGCCATCTGGGAGTACACTGAGAGGGCAAGACATGTAGTCTGTCACCATCTTACGGAAATGTTGCCTCCTGCTGACTGGAGCCGTCTCGGATGGTGTAGACATTGGTGGCGCTGCCACAAAACTTCGACACATTTGGAACATACTGTTCTTGCCCTGTGCAGAGGCGCTGCTTGTGCTCCCTCTTGTTGCAGAGCTGTCTCCACTGCCTCGACGCACAGAGCTGCTTTGTAAATCAGTAGCAGCAGCAGTGCTCTCGGCTGGAATGGAGAACATTATGGATTGCACCAGTGTGTCTTGGTACTTCCGCATTTTACGCTCCCGGTTCAACGGTGTGATGAGGCTTTGTAAGTTGTCCCGGTAGCGAGGGTCTAGGAGGGTGTACACCCAATAATCAGACGTGGTGTGAATGTGTTCGATGCGGCGGTCGTTTCTCAGCCACTGCAGCATGAAATCAACCATGTGCTGCAGACTCCCAACTGGCCAAGAAACGTTGTCCCCTGCAAGAGGCGTCATCTCCGCCTGCTGTGCATCACCCCACCCTTGGTCTACATACTGACTAGAGCATTGTCTACCTCCCTCTGGAGCGATGTCTTCCTCCTCCATTGACTCCTCCTCATCCTCCTCACAAAGTCCTTCAAATACATATAAATTTACAAAATTTAAAACTCAAAATTTAAAAACTTTGTATCATAATTCTGTAACATCAGTTTATGGAAACACAATAGCATTACAAAAGGATAGACAAAAAATGTACATTATGTGCTTTGTAAATACATTAAAAGTTTGTAATGGTTATGAAAATATAGACAGCGACTCTGGAGGTTCAATTGTTGATACAGCATGGTACTTTGAAAGTCCTCCAGCCCTTTGTGAGGAACCACGTTGCGCTGACTGTCCAGAAGGTGATGGAATTTGTGACTCCTCATCCTCCACCTCTTCCAAAACCTCATGCCTTAGTGCTTGCAGTGTTTTTTGAAGCAGGCAGATAAGGGGGACAGTCAGGCTGACTAGTGCATCATCTGCACTCGCCATCCGCGTTGACTCATCAAACGCACGCAAAACGTGGCAGATATCCTTCATAGAGTTATTCGCCACTCATTACACTGGCAGTGGCTGCCCATTCATTATAGGATCCAATTCTAATTACTGGTTCTCACCAACATAGCTCTCCACAGCGCAGCACCCCCCTACATCTCCTCCCTTATTTATATTTATCGGCCTAACCGACTGCTGCACTCTGCAAACGACCTTCGACTAACCTCTGCACTAATCCGTACCTCCCACTCCCAACTCCAAGACTTCACCCGCGCTGCGCCAATCCTCTGGAATGCTCTACCCCAAGAAATTAGGACTATCCGCAATTTGGATGGTTTCAGGCGCTCCCTCAAAACACATTTGTTCACAGTGGCCTATCACATTCACTAATCAAAGTCATTCTATGTGTAATTCTGTGTGTGTAGCCCATTCACTATCTCCATGCATCCCTCACTTCCTTAAAATGGCTGGACCATCATTGTAAAAACACCATTGTATATAAACACCTGTACTTTGTATCTCCCACACCTCATTGTAGATTGTAAGCTTTTGTGTCGACCCGCCACCACAATTGTGGATTACCAGGGCAATGGGGTACTCAGAGCCGAGCCCGTAGAAGTCTATGGGATTTGTGTCACAGGTAGCTGTGGCTCGGTCTGTGGCCCGGGCGGTCTGGCGTATGTTGTTGGGGGATATATTTACAGGGGATAACTATATACAGTTCGTGACGCCACCTGTAGTATTCTGGTAATGGGTACCAGCGCTGCTGTAGATCTCTGAGGGGATGGTGAGGCAGCTAGATGTCAGGTCCCCTACAGGTGGGACTCTTCCCTCAAAGTCTGTTAAGATGGTGAAGTCGGGTGCCGGTAAATAACACAGTCTCACACAGTCAATGTCTTTCCATACCTTTACTTGCTGAATGTCAAGGCAGGTCCCGGGGAGGCTGATCCAAAGGGAGTGTATTTTGAGACGGCAGCTGGACAAGTTAGGGGCCTCCTTTAACTCCAATGAACGAGTACAACCAGCCTGAAGCGTAGTTCCCTCTATGATTCCAGCTAATCTTAGCTGTAACTGCCCAGTCAGCTTAGTGTTAGGGGTCCTCCTTTGAAGGAGCTGAATACTTATGTTTGTCCTGCAGAACGCCAAAGTCTTCACTCCCCTGACCCCAGCTACGTACCGACTATAAGGGGCTTGTCTGCCGCGACCTAGGGTCCGGTAGATTCCTGGTTTTCCTGCCTCTGTGCCTGAAACAACAGCGACTCTTCGGTCCCCAGTGACCGGTAAACAGGGTGCTGGACTTATGCAATCCTGTAGCACCAATTCTATAATCCACTTGCCTTTCGCCTTGTCCACGCTGGTAACATAAACATTCTCACTAGCCAGGGGTCGAGCAGTCACTTCCAATCTTTCTCCTTCCAATGAAGCCAGCCACAGATGCTCAGTTGTCACAGGCAGGAGCACGTCTCTGTACCTGATACTGTCCTTAGACAGGAACGCTGAAGTCTTTCTGTGCTGATACTCCTTCCTTTCCTCAATGTGTGCTGAGAGATAATCCAGCTCTGACCAGACTAAGGTATATT
>JARQOD010006464.1:0-42797 GCA_033576555.1 Oophaga sylvatica | reverse complement strand
GGGACCCTAGGGTCAGCCATCGTGGAGCGGGGGCGCCACAACGCTTCCCCCTAGGGTGCCAACCTCCGCTGTTAGGCAGGTGACAGCCCAGACCTACATCAGGGACTCTAGGCTATCCCCATAGCTTTTAAGTTAGGAATACACTTTGTTTTTTGTTTTTTCTATATCACGGTTGTTTTTGGGTGCTACCCATTGAGGTATTTTATCAATAAAGGATTGCCTATAGGGCATGATTCTATGATTTTGGCTCAGTATGGATTACACCAGAATATGAAAAGTTGACAAAGTGTACTGTATCAGAAGCGTACAGCTGTATACAGCGTTGTTGGCATTTTAAATATCCGTATATATTTCCAAAGTCAGACAAAGACTCTCTCAGGCTCAGTATGGATTACACCAGAATATAAAAAGTAGAAAAAGGGAAAGGTATCAGAAGTGTACAGCTCTATATAGCGTTTGGTGTTGTGAATGGGTTTGAGATGAGTTCTGAGCAGAGGCTCCCTCTGGTGGTTACAAGCGGTGCTAGTGAAGATTGTGAGGACTGGGAATCAGGTGTTACTGACTGATCTTATATAAGGGAGTCATTTTCCCATCAGGGTTGCCGGTGATCAATTGTTCTGGTCTGAATCCTTCATTCCAGTTTCCCTTGTGGCCTGCTGTGTTGTGTCTGCATCTCCTGCTTACAGATAAGACTTTTGCTTCTTTTGTGTTTGTGCTATTTTTTTGCATTTTGTCCTGCACTTCTTTGGAGGCCTTCAGGGTCCCCTCCGGGGGCTTCTGCCCTCTCAGTTTAGTTCAGCCACTGAGTTTTGTTCTTTTGCTTTTTCCAGTTTTTTCAGTGGCTGCTGTTTTGATTTTGTTACACCAGAGAACTAATTTAGGTGGTAGAGGTCGTGTGATCTCAGGTGATTTTGAAATTAGTAGAGTTGGTGCTTTTCAGGGTTTTCTGGGATTGCAGTAAGTACCCTTCCTATCCTTTTCTATTTAGATAGTTTGGGCCCCAGCGTTTGCTCATACTATTTTCTTTCTGTGTCAGTATTTCCTCTTGTCTAACCGCCATTACATGTTTGGGGGCTTTCTATTATCTTTGGGGTTCTGCTCCGGGGCAGATAGCTTTCCTATTTCTATCTTTAGGTGTAGTTAGTTTCTCAGGCTGTGACAAGGCGTCTAGGACCAACGTAGGAACGCTCCACGGCTGCCTCTAGTTGTGGTGGTTAGTCAGGGTACTGCAATCTCATAGATTCCAACTGCTCTGGTGTATTGCCTTTTTGCCTGCTCTTCTCAGCTACCGAAACATAACAGTATCACCGGCCCAAAAAATTGAAAATTGTATGGTACTCACAGAAGGGAAAAATATTGTGAAAGAAAAAAGGTTGTCAGAGTTGTCAGAGATATTTTTCTGTTTGTTGCATTTTTTTTTTTTTCCCTCTGTATCTCTGGGTGCTGGGGAGGATCTTTTCTCTCAATGGAGTTTGCACAGTTGTCTGGCCGTGTGGATCACCTTGCCACTGAGGTTCAGAGTATTGCTGCATATCTTGCTAGGTTGCCTGTTGTGGAACCTAGGATTCCCATGCCAGATTTGTTTTTGGGGGATCGAGCTAAGTTTCAGAATTTCAAAAATAATTGTAAATTGTTTTTTGCCTTAAAATCTAAGTCCTCAGGGAACGCAGCGCAGCAGGTTCAAATTATCATCTCTCTCCTGCGCGGCGATCCTCAGGATTGGGCTTTTTCCCTGATACCTGGGGATCCTGTTTTGAGTGATGTTGATGCGTTTTTTCAGGCTTTGGGGTTATTGTACGATGAGCCTAATGTCACTGATCAAGCTGAAAAAACCTTGTTGGCATTAAATCAGGGGCTTGATGACGCTGAGTTATACTGTCAGAGATTCCGTAGGTGGGCAGTCCTGACCAAATGGAATGACGACGCTTTGGCGGCCCTTTTCCGGAAGGGTCTGTCAGATAATGTAAAGGATGTTATGGTGGGATTCCCTGTCCCCTCTGGTCTCAATGATTCTATGTCATTAGCGATTCAAATTGACAGACGTTTGCGTGAGCGGAGAGGTATGCGTGGAATGGTGTTGCCTTGTGAGCCAGCTTCTGAGCCCATGCAGTGTGATGGAGTGGTGTCTGGGGCACAGAGTCATGAGTTTCGAAAGCGCAATGGGTTATGTTTCTACTGTGGTGATGCCTCTCATGCTATTTCAGTCTGCCCTAAGCGGGAAAGACGTTTTGCACGCTCAGTTGTCTTGGGTAGTGTTCAGACTAAGTTTTTATTAACTGTCACTCTGATATGCTCTCTGTCCTCATTTTCTGCCCAGGCTTTCGTTGATTCTGGAGCAGCTATTAACCTGATGGATTATGATTTTGCTAAACGTTGTGGGTTTCCCTTGATACCCCTACAGAAGTCTATTCCCCTACTGGGGATCGATTCTACCCCTTTGGCTGAGAATAAACCCCAGTTTTCTACTCAGGTGATAATGAGGGTTGAACCTGATCACCAGGAGTGCTGCAAATTTTTGGTTCTATATAATCTGCATGACATTATCGTGCTGGGTTTCCCTTGGTTACAGTCTCATAATCCTGTTTTGGATTGGAAATCTGTGTCTGTAACCAGTTGGGGCTGCCAATGTGTTAATACCAACACTCCTGTTTTTTTCTGCCTCCCCCCAGGCTCAGGATGTTCCTGACTTTTTGTTTGATTTTTCTGATGTGTTTAGCGAAAGTAAATCTGCATCCTTGCCTCCCCATAGGAGCTATGACTGCGCTATAGAATTAGTGCCGGGTAGTAAATTCCCTAAAGGTCGCCTTTTTAACTTGTCTGTACCTGAACATGACGCTATGCGGTCTTATATCAAGGAATCATTGGAGAAGGGTCATATCAGACCATCCTCTTCACTCTTAGGTGCCGGTTTTTTCTTTGTGGCCAAAAAGATGGTTCATTAAGGCCGTGTATTGATTATCGTCTCTTGAACAATATTACTGTGAAATATCAATACCCGTTACCCTTGATTTCTGACCTGTTTTCCAGGGTGAAAAACGCTACTTGGTTTACCAAGCTTGACCTCAGGGGGGCGTATAACCTTATTCGCATTAAGCACGGGGATGAATGGAAGACGGCATTCAATACCCCTGAAGGGCATTTTGAGTACCTAGTGATGCCCTTTGGGCTCACTAATGCTCCTTCCGTCTTCCAGTCCTTCATGAATGACATTTTCAGGGATTTTGTGGATAAATTTCTGATTGTTTATTTGGATGATATCTTGATTTTTTCTAATGACTGGGACTCTCATGTGAAACATGTTCGAACTGTATTCCAGATTTTGAGAGAGAATGCTCTGTATGTGAAGGGATCAAAGTGTCTTTTTGGCGTACAGAGGATCTCATTTCTGGGATTCATTTTGTCCCCATCTGTTATTGAAATGGACCCGGTCAAGGTTCAGGCCATCTGTGATTGGGTCAAACCTACTTCATTAAAGGCTCTTCAGAGATTTTTGGGTTTTGCCAATTTTTATCGTAAATTTATTGGTAATTTCTCGGTTATTGTTAAACCATTAACTGATTTGACCAGAAAGGGTTCTGATGTGGTGAATTGGCCTCCTGAGGCAGTCTCTGCATTTCAGGAACTTAAGCAGAGATTCACTTCTGCTCCTGTTCTACGGCAGCCTGATGTTTCTCTGCCATTTCAGGTGGAGGTTGATGCCTCTGAAATTGGGGCAGGTGCCGTTTTGTCCCAAAAAGATCCAGAGACTTCTAAAAGTAACCCTTGTGCCTTTTTCTCTCGAAAATTTTCTCCTACTGAACTTAATTATGACGTGGGTAATCGGGAGTTATTGGCCATGAAGTGGGCTTTTGAAGAGTGGAGACATTGGCTGGAGGGAGCCAAACATCAGGTGGTGGTCCTTACGGACCATAAGAATCTGGTCTATCTGGAATCTGCCAAGCGACTCAATCCTAGACAGGCCAGGTGGGCCTTGTTTTTCACACGTTTTAATTTTGTGGTTTCCTTTCTTCCTGGCACTAAGAATGTTAAGGCGGATGCCCTCTCGAGGAGTTTCCTTGCGGACTCTCCTGAGTTATCTGATCCTTCTGTTATTTTGAAAGAGGGTGTAGTTCTTTCCGCCATCTCGCCCAATTTGAGACTTGCTCTGGAGGGGTGTCAGGAGGATAGGCCCGAGCGCTCCCCTGTTGGAAAATTGTTTGTCCCGGACCAATGGAAAAAGAGTGTGATGTCTGAGATTCATTGTTCCGCATTGGCTGGGCATCCCGGAATTTTTGGTACCAGAGACTTGGTTAGTCGGTCCTTTTGGTGGCCTACCTTGTCTCGTGATGTCAGGGAATTTGTGCAGTCCTGCGGGACTTGCTCTCGCTCCAAGCCTTGCTCTCGCTCTAGTGGTTTGTTGATGCCATTGCCTGTGCCCAAGAGACCATGGACCCATATCTCTATGGATTTCATTTCCGATCTTCCTGTTTCTCAGAGAATGACCACCATCTGGGTAATTTGTGATAGGTTTTCCAAAATGATACATCTTGTGCCATTACCTAAGTTGCCTTCCTCCTCTGAATTGGTGCCGTTGTTCCTTCAGCACGTGGTTCGTTTACACGGCATTCCTGAGAACATTGTGTCTGACAGAGGAGTCCAGTTTGTTTCCAGATTTTGGAGGACTTTTTGTTCTAAACTGGGTGTTCAATTGTCTTTCTCCTCGGCATTTCATCCTCAGACCAATGGTCAAACTGAGAGAACAAACCAGACATTGGAGACTTATCTAAGATGCTTTGTGTCTGCTGATCAGGATGACTGGGTCTCTTTTTTGCCTTTGGCTGAGTTTGCTCTTAATAATAGGGCTAGCTCTGCCACTTTGATGTCTCCGTTTTTCTGTAATTCTGGGTTTCACCCTCGATTTTCTTCAGGACAGACGGAGGCTTCTGTCTGTCCAGGTGTTGACTCTGTTGTGGAGCGTATGCAACAGATTTGGGACCAGGTAGTGGAGAGGTTGTCCCTCTCTCAGGAGAAGGCCCAGCGGTTTGCTAACCGGCATAGGACTGATGGTCCTCGGTTTAAAGTGGGGGACTTGGTCTGGTTGTCCTCAAAGAATATTCCTATGAGAGTAGCATCTCCTAAATTTAAGCCTAGGTTCATTGGACCTTATAAGATCATGGAGATTATTAATCCTGTTTCTTTTCGTTTGCTTCTTCCAGGGACATTTAAGATCCATAACGTGTTCCACAAGTCCTTGTTGAAGAGGTTTGTTGAGCCAGTGGTTCCTGCTGCTGTGCCTCCTGACCCTGTTTTGGTTGAGGGCAATCTGGAGTATGTGGTTGAGAAAATATTGGATTCTCGTTTTTCTAGACGGAAACTCCAGTATTTGGTTAAATGGAGAGGTTATGGTCAGGAAGACAATTCTTGGGTGTTTGCTTCGGACATCCATGCTAGGAGACTTATCCGTGCGTATCATAGAACTCATCCTGACCGACCTGGTTGCTCAAATGAGGGTTCGGTGACCCCTCCTCAAGGGGGGGTACTGTTGTGAATGGGTTTGAGATGAGTTCTGAGCAGAGGCTCCCTCTGGTGGTTACAAGCGGTGCTAGTGAAGATTGTGAGGACTGGGAATCAGGTGTTACTGACTGGTCTTATATAAGGGAGTCATTTTCCCATCAGGGTTGCCGGTGATCAATTGTTCTGGTCTGAATCCTTCATTCCAGTTTCCCTTGTGGCCTGCTGTGTTGTGTCTGCATCTCCTGCTTACAGATAAGACTTTTGCTTCTTTTGTGTTTGTGCTATTTTTTTGCATTTTGTCCTGCACTTCTTTGGGGGCCTTCAGGGTCCCCTCCGGGGGCTTCTGCCCTCTCAGTTTAGTTCAGCCACTGAGTTTTGTTCTTTTGCTTTTTCCAGTTTTTTCAGTGGCTGCTGTTTTGATTTTGTTACACCAGAGAACTAATTTAGGTGGTAGAGGTCGTGTGATCTCAGGTGATTTTGAAATTAGTAGAGTTGGTGCTTTTCAGGGTTTTCTGGATTGCAGTAAGTACCCTTCCTATCCTTTTCTATTTAGATAGTTTGGGCCCCAGCGTTTGCTCATACTATTTTCTTTCTGTGTCAGTATTTCCTCTTGTCTAACCTCCATTACATGTTTGGGGGCTTTCTATTATCTTTGGGGTTCTGCTCCGGGGCAGATAGCTTTCCTATTTCTATCTTTAGGTGTAGTTAGTTTCTCAGGCTGTGACGAGGCGTCTAGGACCAACGTAGGAACGCTCCACGGCTGCCTCTAGTTGTGGTGGTTAGTCAGGGTACTGCAATCTCATAGATTCCAACTGCTCTGGTGTATTGCCTTTTTGCCTGCTCTCCTCAGCTACTGAAACATAACAGTTTGGGTAATTTTAAATATCCGTATATATTTCCAGATTCAGACAAAGACTCTCTCAGGCTCGGTATGGATTACACCATAATATACAAAAAGTAGAAAAAGGGAAAGGTATCAGAATCGTACAGCTCTATATAGCGTTGAGGTAATTTTAAATATCTGTGTATATTTCCAGAGTCAGACGAAGACTCTCACAGACTCAGTATGGATTACACCAGAATATTAAAAGTTGACAAAGTGTGCTGTATCAGAAGCGTACAGCTATATACAGTGTTGGGTGTTATGTTTCGGTAGCTGAGGAGAAATAGCAAAAAATAGCCGAAGTAGCAATACACCAGAGAGGCAGGAAACTACTGGGTTGCAGAACCCTAAACTAACCGCAACACTAGATTTAGCCGTGGAGCGTACCTACGGTTATCCTAGATGCCTCGTCACAGCCGTAGAGATAGCTACACCTAAAGACAGAAAGATGAAAGCTAACTGCCCCGTAGCAGAACCCCCAAAGAAATAGGAAGCCCCCAAACATGTAATGGCGGTTAGACAAGTAGAAAATACAAACACAGACAGAAAATAGAATGAGCAAATGCTGGGGCCCAATTCTGTGTAGATAGAAAAGTATAGGAAAAAATTCTGACCCTGACAAAAATACCAACACTTCTGATTAACAAAAAACTTGAGATCACACGATCTCTACCACCTAAATCAGATCTCTGGTGTAACACACAGCAATTCAGCATATAAAAAGAGACACAGGAACAGAGCAAAAGTGCAAACACAAACTGAGCACAAATGCAGCACCAGGCCCCAAAAGGGGACCAGGCTAAAGTCCACTGCAAGGCAGCAAACCAGCAAGGAAAATCCAACCAGAGGAAACAAAACAGCAAATCACTTATCTGAATGAAAGCAGGAATGCAAGCTGAGCTCCAACCAAGACTTGGAAGAACAATTGATTACCGGCAAGGCTGATGGGAGTTCAGGTCACTTATATCCGACCATTTGGACCCAGCTGAAAGCCAGTCAGCAATTGGTTCATTACCCTCAACAACCACCGGAGGGAGCCCCAGCTCCGAAGTCGCCTCCAACGTGTTCACAACAGAACCCCCCTTGAGAAGGGTCACCGAAAACTCACTTGCGCAACCAGGCCGATCAGGATGAGCTCGATGATAGGCATGGATAAGTCTCCTTGCATGGATGTCTGAAGCAAACACCCAAGAATTGTCCTCTTAACCATAACCTCTCCACTTAACCAAATACTGGAGTTTCCGTCTAGCAAAACGAGAATCCAATATTTTCTCAACCACATACTCCAAATTGCCCTCAACCAAAACAGGCTCGGGAGGTGCAGCCATAGGAACCACTGGCTCGACAAACCTCTTCAATAAGGACTTGTGGAACACGTTATGGATCTTAAATGTCCCTGGACGAAGCAAATGGAAGGAAACGGGATTAAGAATTTCCATGATCTTATAAGGTCCAATGAACCTAGGCTTAAATTTTGGAGACGCAACCTTCATAGGGATATTTCTTGAGGACAACCAAACCAAGTCCCCCACTTTAAAAAGAGGACCATCAGTCCAATGCCGGTTGGCAAACTGCTGGGCCTTCTCCTAAGAGGGAGACAACCTCTCCACTACCTGGTCCCAAATATGCTGCATTCGCTCCACAATAGAGTCAACCCCAGGACAGACGGAAGCCTCCGCCTGTCCTGAAGAAAATCGAGGGTGAAACCCAGAATTGCAGAAAAATGGAGACATCAAGGTGGCAGAGCTAGCCCTATTATTAAGAGCAAACTCCGCCAAAGGCAAAAAAGGGACCCAGTCATCTTGATCAGCAGACACAAAACATCTCAAATAAGTCTCCAAGGTCTGGTTTGTTATCTTGGTTTGTCCATTGGTCTGAGGGTGAAATGCAGAGGAGAAAGATAACTGAACACCAAGTTTAGAACAAAATGTTCTCCAAAATCTGGAAACAAACTGGACTCCTCTGTCAGACACAATGTTCTCCGGAATGCCATGTAACTGAACAACGTGCTGAAAGAACAAAGGCACCAATTCGGACGAGGAAGGCAACTTAGGTAATGGCACAAGATGTATCATCTTGGAAAACCTATCACAGATTACCCAGATAACGGTCATTTTCTGAGAGACAGGGAGGTCGGAAATAAAATCCATAGAGATATGGGTCCATGGCCTCTTGGGCACAGGTAATGGCATTAACAAACAACTAGAGCGAGAGCAAGGCTTGGAACGAGAGCAAGTCCCACAGGACTGCACAAAGTCCCTGATGTCACGAGACAAGTAGACCACCAAAAGTACCGACTCACCAAGTCTCTGGTACCAAAAATACCGGGATGACCAGCCAACGCGGAACAATGAATTTCAGACATCACACTCTTCTTCCACTGGTCCGGGACAAACAATTTCCCAACAGGACAGCGTTCAGGTTTATCCTCCTGACACCCCTCCAGAGACAGTCTCAAATTGGGCGAGATGGCGGAAAGAACTACACCCTCTTTCAAAATAACAGCAGGATCAGTTAACTCAGGAGAATCCGCAAAGAAACTCCTCGAGAGGGCATCCGCCGTAACATTCTTAGTGCCTGGAAGAAAAGAAACCACAAAATTAAAACGTGTGAAAAACAAGGCCCACCTGGCCTATCTAGGATTAAGTCGCTTGGCTGATTCGAGATAAACCAGGTTCTTATGGTCCGTGAGGACCACCACCTGATGTTTGGCTCCTTCCAGCCAATGTCTCCACTCTTCAAAGGCCCACTTCATGGCTAATAACTTCCGATTACCCACGTCATAATTACGTTCAGTTGGAGAAAATTTTCGAGAGAAGAAGGCACAAGGGTTACTCTTAGAGGTCTCCGGATCCCTTTGGGACAAAACGGCACCTGCCCCAATCTCAGAAGCGTCAACCTCCACCTGAAACAGTAGAGAAATATCAGGCTGCCGTAGAACAGGAGCAGAAATGAATCTCTACTTAAGTTCCTGAAACGCAGAAACTGCCTCAGGAGGCCAATTCACCACATCGGAACCCTTTTTGGTCAAATCAGTCAATGGTTTAACAATACCGGAGAAATTACCAATAAATTTACAATAAAAATTGGCAAAACCCAAAAATCTCTGAAGAGCCTTCAATGAAGTAGGTTGAACCCAATCACAGATGGCCTGAACCTTGACCGGGTCCATTTCAATAACAGACGGAGACAAAATGAATCCCAGAAATGAAACCTTCTGTACGCCAAAAAGACACTTTGATCCCTTCACATACAGTGCATTCTCTCTCAAAATCTGGAACACAGTCCGAACATGTTTCACATGAGAGTCCCAGTCGTTGGAAAAAATCAAGATATCATCCAAATAAACGATCAGAAATTTATCCACAAAATCCCTGAAAATGTCATTCATAAAGGATTGGAAGACGGAAGGGGCATTAGTAAGCCCAAAAGGCATCACTAGGTACTCAAAATGCCCCTCTGGGGTATTAAACGCCATCTTTCATTCATCCCGTGCTTAATGTGAATAAGGTTATACGCCCCCCTGAGGTCAAGCTTAGTAAACCAACTAACACTTTTCACTCTGGAAAATAGGTCAGAAATCAAGGTAGCGGATATTGATATTTCACAGTGATATTGTTCAAGAGGCGATAGTCAATACACGGCCTTAATGAACCATCCTTTTTGGCCACAAAGAAAAAAACCGGCACCCAAGGGTGAAGAGGATGGTCTGATATGACCCTTCTCCAAAGACTCCTTGATATAAGATCGCATAGCATCGTGTTCAGGTACAGATAAATTAAAAAGGCGACCTTTAGGAAATTTACCACCAGGCACTAACTCAATAGCGCAATCATAGCTCCTGTGAGGAGGTAAGGATGCAGACTTACTCTCACTAAACACATCAGAAAAATCGGTCAAAAAGTCAGGGACATCCTGAGACTGGGGAGAGGCAGAAAAAACAGTAGTGTCAATATTAACACATTGGCAGCCCCAACTGGTCACAGACACAGATTTCCAATCCAAAACAGGATTATGAGTCTGTAACCAAGGGAAACCCAGTACAATAATGTCATGCAGATTATGCAACACCAAAATTTGCAACTCTCCTGATGATCTGGTTCAACCCTCATTATCACCTGAGTAGAAAACTGGGGTTTATTCTCCGCTAAAGGGGTAGAATCAATGCCCAGCAAAGGAATAGACTTCCGCAGGGGTATCATGGGAAACCCACAACGTTTGGCAAAGTCAAAATCCATCAGGTTAATAGCTGCTCCTGAATCAACAAAAGCCTGAGCCGAAAATGTGGACAGGGAGCAAATCAGGGTAACAGTCAACAGAAATTTAGTCTGAACACTACCCAAGACAACTGAGCGCGCAAAACGTCTTCCCCGCTTAGGGCAAACGGAAATAGAATGAGAAGCGTCACCACAGTAAAAACATAACCCATTGCGCTTTTGAAACTCCTGACACTGAGCCCCAAAAGTCACTCCATCACACTGCATGGGCTCAGGAGCTGGCTCACAATGCAACACTATCTCACGCATACCTCTGCGCTCACGCAAACGTCTGTCAATTTGAATAGCCAAAGACATAGAATCATTGAGACCAGAGGGAACAGGGAATCCCACTATAACGTCCTTTACATTTTCTGACAGACCCTTCCGAAAAAGGGCTGCCAAAGCATCATCATTCCATTTGGTCAGGACTGGCCACTTTTGGAATTTCTGACAGTACAGCTCAGCGTCTTCACGACCCTGATTTAATGCCAACAAGGTCCTTTCAGCTTTATCAGTGACATTAGGTTCATCGTACAATAACCCCAGAGCCTGAAAAAATACATCAACATCATTCAAAACAGGATCCCCATTTGTCAGGGAAAAAGCCCAATACTGAGGGTCGCCGCGCAGCAGAGAGATGACAATTTGAAACTGCTGTGCTGCGTTCCCTGAGGATTTAGGCTTTAAGGCAAAAAACAACTTGCAGTTATTTTTAAAATTCAGAAACTTAGACCGATCCCCCAAGAATAAATCTGGCATGGGGATTCTAGGTTCCACAACAGGCAACCCAGCAAGATAGTCAGCAATCTTCTGAACCTCAGCGGCAAACCGCTCCACACGTCCAGACAACTGTGTAAACTCCATTGAGGACAAAGAAAAAATTCCTCCTCAGCACCCAGAGAAAATGAGGGAAAAAATGCAACAAACAGAAAAAAAATATATTTTCTGACAACTCCCTTTTTTTTTCCTTTTTACTATTTTTTCCTTCTGTTGAGTACCATAGAAATTTCAGTTTGGCCGGTAATACTGTTATGTTTCAGTAGCTGAGGAGAAATAGCAAAAAATAGCCAAAGTAGCAATACACCAGAGAGGCTGGAAACTACTGGGTTGCAGAACCCTAAACTAACCGCAACACTAGAAGTAGCCGTGGAGCGTACCTACGGTGATCCTAGACGCCTCGTCACAGCCGGAGAGATAGCTACACCTAAAGACAGAAAGATGAAAGCTAACTACCCTGTAGCAGAACCCTCAAAGAAATAGGAAGCCCCCAAACATGTAATGGCGGTTAGACAAGTAGAAAATACGAACACAGACAGAAAATAAAATGAGCAAATGCTGGGGCCCAATTCTGTCTAGATAGAAAAGTATAGGAAAGAATTCTGACTGCAACCCAAAAAACCCTGACAAAAATACCAACACTTCTGATTAACAAAAAACCTGAGAACACACGATCTCTACCACCTAAATCAGATCTCCGGTGTAACACACAGCAATTCAGCAAATAAAAAGTGACACAGGAACAGAGCAAAAGTGCAAACACAAACTGAGCACAAATGCAGAGCCAGGCCCCATATGTGGACCAGGCTGAAGTCCACTGCAAGGCAGTAAACTAGCAAGGAAAATTCAATCAGAGGAAAAAAAACAGCAAATCACTTATCTGAATGAAAGCAGGAATGCAAGCTTAGCTCCAACCAAGACCTGGAAGAACAATTGATTACCGGCAAGGCTGATGGGAGTTCAGGTCACTTATATCAGATCATTTGGACCCAGCTGAAAGCCATTCAGCAATTGGTTCATTACCCTCAGCAACCACCAGAGGGAGTCCCAGCTCTGAAGTCACCTCCAACGTGTTCACAACAGTTGGGGTAATTTTAAAGGTTTATATATATTTCAGTCTCAGTAAGCCAGTCCAGACTCTCCACTACAGGAAAGTAGATGGGTACAAGTACACACTGATAGTACAGTGATTGCAGAAATGTGGGAATTCCAAATCACGGTGAAACCTCCCGGTACAATTCTCAGAGGCGATGCTAACCCTCAATTACTTTATCTGTGGAGACAGCGAAAACGGTTCTTTGTGAAGAAAGGGTTGCTGTATCGCAGTAGCGTCGATCCCATCACTGTTATTCTTCTCCATCAAATTCTGATGCCAAGGAGAGATGTAGACATGGTCCTCACTGCCTATCATGATAAGATTAGTCACTTTGGAGTGCCAAAGACAGAAGCCACAGGCCGTAGGCGTTTCTATTAGATTGGCATGAGAGGAGACATAGAAAAATGTTGCCAGGAATGTCACAAGTCTGTGACTAGTAAAACTGTGAAAGCTGATCAGAAAGCAACACTGCATCCGATTGTGAGGTGACATCCATTAGAAATGGTAGCCATTGATCATCTGAAGGTAGATCCCAGCAGGAAAGGCCTTAGCTACGTCTTAACCAGCATCGATCAGCTAACCAAATTTGTAGTGGCTGTCCCTGTGAAGGATTTAACTGCCCAGACTCCACAGCGGTGGAGCAGGGAGAGGTAAGTATTGGAAGTGCTGGGGCCATGAGCAAGCAGGGGGGCCCACTTGTGGGCGACGGCACTGGCATTGGGCCCCTCATAGTACGCCCGTGTGTCTGATGGCGAGTGGGCCCATCTCACAGTCAGAGACACTTTTTGTTACTATGAAGGACCCTGTGCCAGTGCCGTCGCCCCAGAGTGGGACTCCCACCTACCCAGGGCACCGGCACTTGACTGGGTGCATCAGGAGGTGACCCTGGCCCTTGGGGGGGAACAGCCCAGATAGGGAGGTGGCAAAAGTGGCATATGTTGAGGTGTAGGCTGGATGTTCAGCAGCTGTAAATGGAGGAATTGGAGAAGTCAGAGGAAGAGGAGGACAAAGCGAGCCATTTTGCTGGCAACTTATGTGTCATCAGGGGAAGGTGGGACAAAATCCTTTGAAACCCATGCATGGTTCATTTTAATTAAGGTAAGATCATCAACATTTTGTGTCGACAGATGGGTACTTCTTTCTGTCAGGATTGATCCAGCAGCACTGAAGACTCTTTCTGATAGCACACTACCAGCATGGCAAGCAAGCTCCTGTAAAGCATATTGTGCCAATTCAGGCCAGGTGTCCAGTTTACTGGCCCAGTAGTCAAAGGGGGATGACCAATGAGGGAGAACATCGATAGGGGAGGAGAAGTAATTTCTAACCATAGTTGACAACTGCTGTCTCCTGTCTGTTGCTATAGATTCCTGATTACCAGGCGTGTGAGCTGTCTGGGAGAAATCAGTCCACAAAATGGTCATGAAACCCCTGTCTCCAACGCCACTTCGGCTGTGTGCACCACGATCACCTCTTCCATTTGGCCCAGGACGGATCGTGGTAGAACCTGCACTGCTGCTGTTTGCTGGGAATGCCTCTAACAAACGGTTTACCAGAGTTGCTTGTTTGTTGGCCAATATTAGCTCGAGGTTCTCCTGTGGCATGATGTTCTGTAATTTGCCTTTATAGCGTGGATCGAGGATGCTGGCCAACCAGTAGTCGTCATCCTTCATCATTTTGGCAATGCAGGGGTCCCTTTTTAGGATCTGCAAGGCATTATCACACATGTGGGCCAATGTTCCAGGTGTCAGTGATGCACTGCCAGCGGTGGGTGGAGGAGCACTTTCTGCCAAATCCACATCCCTCCAGTCAAGCACAAACCCTGGACCTGAACTTTGCAAGCCAACATTTTCTCTTGCCCCCTGAGAAGCATCCTCCTCCCCAAAATAATCATCTCCCCTCCTCCTCTTCCTCTTCTTCCTCCACCTCATCCAGGACAGTTCCCTGAGCAGACAATGGCTGAATGTCATCAAGGCTTCCCTCTTCCTCCTCTGCTGCAGATGCCTGATCCTTAATGTGCGTCAAAGTTTGCATGAGCAGACGCATGAGTGGGATGCACATGCTTATGATGGCATCGTCTACGCTTACCAGCTGTGTGCATTCCTCAAAACACTGAAGGACTTTACAGAGGTCTTTCAGCTTTGACCACTGCACACCCGACAACTCCATGTCTGCCCTCAAACTACCTGCCCGTGTACCCTCCCATAAATGCATTACAGCCTGCCTCTTCGCACAGCCTCTCAACCATGTGCATGGTGGAGTTCCACCTTGTTGCATCATCTATGATTAGGCGGTGCTTGGGGAGGTTGAGCGATCGCTGCAGCTTCTGCATGCGACTGGAGTCTACGGCGAGCAACGGATGTGCGAGCACAGTCTTCGCACTTTATGGAGCAGGGCTGTTAACTCAGGATAATTATTTAAGAAGCACTGCACCACCAGGTTCAAGGTGTGAGCCAGGCAAGGTATGTGTCTGAGTTTTACCAGGGCTATGGCCGCCACAAAATTACGGCCGTTATCACTGACTACCTTGCCTGGCTCAAGATGTATACTGCCCAGCCATGTCTCAGTTTCTCGCTGGGGCCAGTACCTCCGCGGTGTGTCTGTTGTCACCCAAACACATCATTTGTAAAACAGCCTGCTGAAGCTTACCACTAGCTGTTCGATAGTGGAACACCTCGTGTGCAACACTGGCAGTTGCGGATGGAGTGCTCGTGCGACTGCGTTCTGTTGACGAGCTTTCGCTTCTGGAGGAGGAGGAGGGTCGAACGCCTACAGCCAACTGTTGCCTATACCACCGCCTATACCACCGCCGCTGTCCCCTGTGGAGCCTGCATCCACCACATTAACCCAGTGCACAGTGATGGACACGAAACGGCCCTGGCCATGCCTACTGGTCCATGCATCTGTTGTGAGGTGCACCTTTCCACTCACTGATTGTTTGAGTGCATGGACAATGCGGACTTTCACATGCAGGTGGTCATGAGCTCTTGGAACGCTGCGCTTTCAACCAAACGGAAGGGCATCATCTCTAATGAGATCAGTTTGGCAATGCAGGCATTCAAACCCAGTGTATGTGGATGAGAGGATGAGTACTTTCTTGTCCTACTCAGAGTGTCTGGTAGGGTGAGCTTGAGAGCTGCATGGATTACACTAGAATATAAAAACCAAAAAAGTGTACTGTATCAGAAGCGTTCTGCTGTATATAATGTTGGGGGGAATTCTAAATCTCCATATGTATTTGAGGAGGAACACACACAGTCAGAGGCCCAGTCTGGCTAACACCAGAATATGAAAATCAGGAAAAGTGTACTCTATCAGTAGCGTACAGCTGCATACAGTGTTGGGGGAATTTTAATTCTCCGTATATATTTCAGCAGTAAGACACATGGTGTGAAGAACTAAGCCGACCGCCACACGGTAGCCCGGGTATCACAGCTTCTGATCCCACCGCCGCTACCAAATGTGAAGGACGACCCTTTCCTCCCACGTCACCAATGGGACGTAACTCCACAGGTACAGCTCTCCGGCGCCCCCTTTGTCTCTCAGGTCAGTAAGGGAACTGCACCTAGAGCAAATGGCCGCCGGGTAGGGTGCCCTGTTACCCACTGGGTATTCTAAGATTCGTAATCAGAGTAAAAGCATCAGCCCAAGATTAATTTTATGGTTTAATTGCCTTAAGGGCGCACTAGATAATTACAGAAATATACAGTAAAGCTATACAACGTAATTACAATGGATTTGCAGTCAGAGTAAAATACAACGATAATGATACAAGGCTTAGAGGTATTAGCTAGAGATCAATATTACCGGGTTGTCTGGTCATGGGGAGGCAGGGAGCTCTGCCGTCCCCAGGTAACAGTCTTCAGTTGCTGGACAGTCCCCATAGCATGTGCTGCTGCTCCCTTGGCAAGGCAAATCAAATCTGTCCCTTGTGCTTCTTGCTGCTGTGAGAAAATGGATTGCCAACAGCCTGTTCATGGCTACAGTTCTTAAACCTGCTAGGCCCCTCCCCTTTGCTTTGAAGCACGCATATTAACGGGCCTGCAATTCATATGGAGCAGGAAACACTGGCCTGAGTCCGAGCCATTCAACATACCAATGACCATCCCATTCAGACACTGGTCTAAACCAATTAGCATACTAAAGTCCTTTTGATTCATAGTGGACATCAAAACCGGTTGTACTGGATATGCTAACAGGCCCTGTGTAGTTAGCAGTCTGTGGCTCTGTGAACTGACAAAATGGAGGCTGGTATAGGCCCTATCTAAGATGGTGGCGGGCCCGACCTCACACCTCCCTGCTTTTGAGGGCGCTAGGGGATATTACATTCCTGTATTCCCCCTTGCGCCCTACCGCACCCTCTCCTTGGCTAGGGTGGCAGATCCAGGGGGATTTCTGACTCTCTGTCCTCTGAAAGGTTGCACACTGGGTGGGCATAAGCCTCTCGCTCATGATGGGCCTTCATCATTTCACATGGAAGGCCTTCCTCCTTCCACGAGCGTGGTCCAGGGTGACCAGGTAGGTGACAGCGTTGAGCTGCTCGTGCACGAGGTATGGACCCTCCCAGGCCGCCTGAAGCTTGCTTTGGGGTACGGGGACCAGTACCCACACCTTTTGACCCACCTGGTAGGTCCGCTCACAAGCATTCTGGTCGTACCATCGCTTCTGGTCAGCCTGAGCTTGGGTCATATTGTCATGCACCAGCCGTGTCAAGGCCATCATTCGGTCCCGGAAGCGCACGACATACTCAATGACCGACACTCCAGGGGTGGCTAAATCCCCTTCCCATGCTTCCTTCACCAGAGCAAGGGGCCCCCGTACACGTCGCCCGTACAGGAGCTCAAACGGGGAGAACCCCGTTGAGGCCTGTGGGACCTCCCGGTAGGCAAACAGCAGGTGTGGGAGATACCGCTCCCAGTCTCTCCCGTGGGAGTCGACCAACATCTTCAGCATCTGCTTTAAGGTGCCATTGAACCGCTCACACAAGCCATTGGTCTGTGGGTGATACAGGCTGGCCACCAGATGTTGCACCTGTACCTGCTTACAGAGAGACTCCATCAGCTGCGACATGAACTGGGTCCCTCGGTCGGTGAGCATTTCCTTGGGAAACCCCACTCTGGAGAAAATCTCCAGTAAGGCAGTGGCCACTTTGTCGGCCCGAATGGACGACAAAGCTACCGCCTCCGGGTACCGGGTGGCATAGTCCACTACCGTTAGTATGAAGCATTTCCCGGAGCGGCTGGGAGTGGACAGAGGTCCAATGAGATCCACAGCCACCCTCGAGAAAGGCTCTTCGATGATGGGCAGAGTTACCAGTGGGGCTTTGGGGCGCGGCCCCGCCTTCCCCACCCTCTGACAGGTGTCACACGAACGGTAGTAGGCTATCACCTCGGTCCTCATTCCAGTCCAGTAGAAATGCTGAGCTAGCCTGGCCCTGGTTTTAGTGATCCCTAGGTGTCCGGCCACTGGAATCTCGTGTGCGATCCGCAACAATTCCGCCCTGAACGGATGGGGTACCACTAACTGTCGGTCCCTGGGCCACGCCTCTGGTGAACCCTGCTGGATTGTCACCCGGTACAGCCGTCCCTGGTCCCAGACCACTCGCTCGCGGTCGGACTCCAGGGGAGGCTGTGCCGCCTGCTCCTTGAGAGTCTTCAGGCTAGTGTCAGCTTCCAACGCTGCCTGAAATCCCTGACTTGATGTGACAAGAATTGATGAAACTGCCATGTCCTCTGTCAGTTCCCAGGATCTGTCTCCTGGCTACTGTCTGACTCGGCAGCCACTTGGTCGGAGAGGGGGAAACCTTCGGACCTCCATGAGGCTCCTTGGGCTTCAGCGCTCCCACTCCTGGTAACAGCGGCCACGACCGCTGAGACCACGGGTAGCGCCTGCCTTCCCTCGTCCCCTGACCAAGTCGCCGGGTCAGGCAGACTTCCCTGACTTCCTGACATCCCGGATGTGGGGAACTCCTGACCTGGGGTCCTATCTGGTGGCTCCTCTCCCGGGACACCCCCTCCCCCCATGGCCTGTTCCTCTTCCTGCAGGGGCCCTAGACTCAGCAGGCTGGGTTCACTTAGGGGCCCTACACTGTCCATAGGAGCCCCTCCCCCACCTCTGAGCTCTCCCGTGCAGCCTCCTCACCTGTCCTCACTGTGAGCCCTGTGTGTGTAGTGTCAGTGCATGGCTTACCATCAGGTTTCACTCCCTCCTCCACTGTTGGAGGCACATTCAATGCATTAACATTAGCATTCACAGTAGCGTCATGACATTCTTGGGGAGCCGAACTTGGGGGTTCAGTGGCCACATACTGGGACACTAGCCGCCCCAAATCGGTCCCAAGCAACACATTTGCAGGAATATTCGGCGTTACTCCCACCTCCCGCATCCCCCTCCCGGCGCCCCAGTCCAAATACACCTTGGCAACGGGCAGTGCCGGTTCAACGCCTCCAATTCCGGAGAAGGAAAGGGTTTTCCCAGGTACCAAGTCTTGAGGGGACACCACCTCAGGGCGTACCAGGGTTCGTTCAGCGCCTGTGTCCCGCAGTCCCATGACCGCTGAGCGGCCGATGGTGACGGGTTGGTAATTGTCTAGGGACCTCCCACCACCCCCTCCCACACACAAAACAGTGGTCAGTTTCTGGGACAGGGATGGGGCCTTCTGGCGCTGGGGACACGCAGCCTTAAAGTGTCCTGGCTGATTGCAATTATGACAACGTCTGGGTTCTGTTCCTGGCCTGGAGAGGGCAGCCGGGGGGTACACCCCTTGCACTCTGGGGGCTGGATATGGGGCTGGGGCAGGATTGGGCTTACCCCCTCTCCAGGTGCTGCTGGCAAGCTTCTTTGGCTCCGGCGCCCTGTTGTTGGTATACTCGTTTGCCAGGGCGGCTGTAGCAGAAGCCCCCTTTGGTTTCCGGTCACGGAGGAACTGCTGGAGGTCCTCTGGGCAGTTCCACAAGAATTGCTCCATGACAAACAGTTCCTGGACCTCCTGGCGGGTAGTGAGCTCTAGACCCGAGGTCCAGTGCTCCGCAGCTCTCAGCAGGGCCCGCATGTGGTCGGTCCAGGTGTCCTTTGAACCCCGCTGCAGGCTCCTGAACTTCCTGCGGTACGACTCCGGGGTGAGGTTGTAGTGCTGGATCAGGGCCCGCTTGATGCTGTTGTAGTCCTGCTCCTCCCCGGCAGGTAAGTCCCCCAAAACTTCCAGGGACTTACCCCTCAAACGGGGGGTCAGGTACCTTGCCCACTGATCCAGGGCCAGATGATGTTGGAGGCAGGTCCTCTCAAAAGCAAGCAGAAAGGAATCCAGGTCTCCATCCTTTTCAAGTAAGGGAAAGTCCTCCGCCCGGACCTTGGAAGCCCTTGTCTCCGGTGGGCCTGGTGCGTCCAGTGGGGGCCCGTGCTGAGCCATCTCCAGTCGGTGCCGGCGCTCCGCAGCTTCACGGCGTTCTGTAGCCTGCAACACACGTTCTGTATGCTCACTCTCTGCCGCTTTCTCTGCCGCCACCAGGAGTCTGTCATAGGCGGCGTCATTACCTGCCTCGAGCTGTGCCATAGCCGCTTGGAAAAGGGCCTCCGATCTGGACAGGCTGGGACGGGCAGGGGGTGGACAGTCCACTGTGAGACTGAGCACGGGGGTCGGGCTCCTTGGGGAAACCTGGCTGAGCTCCCCCTCATCGGTATCGAACCCCTCATAGACCACAGCATTGGCCTCCCCCTTTGCCCTACTCCTGGTGCCTTCCGCCATCTTGGGAACCTTTGGTTACTGACACAGCTGCAACCCTGACCTTGCACACAACTTATTATATTTACACTCTGACGGTCTAGTGCTGGGCTGACCTTAAGACCCCAGCAGTGAAAGTACCGCTGGTAGTCTCTAGTGTCTGGGAGTAGGGGTCCCATGCACACTATTACTCTGATCCCACTGCTGCCTCCAATTGTGAAGAACTAAGCCGACCGCCACACGGTAGCCCGGGTATCACAGCTTCTGATCCCACCGCCGCTACCAAATGTGAAGGACGACCCCTTTCCTCACACATCACCAATGGGACGTAACTCCACAGGTACAGCTCTCCGGCGCCCCCTTTGTCTCTCAGGTCAGTAAGGGAACTGCACCTAGAGCAAATGGCCGCCGGGGAGGGTGCCCTGTTACCCACTGGGTATTCTAAGATTCGTAATCAGAGTAAAAGCATCAGCCCAAGATTAATTTTATGGTTTAATTGCCTTAAGGGCGCACTAGATAATTACAGAAATATACAGTAAAGCTATACAACATAATTACAATGGATTTACAGTCAGAGTAAAATACAACGATAATGATACAAGGCTTAGAGGTATTAGCTAGAGATCAATATTACCGGGTTGTCTGGTCATGGGGAGGTAGGGAGCTCTGCCGTCCCCAGGTAACAGTCTTCAGTTGCTGGACAGTCCCCATAGCATGTGCTGCTGCTCCCTTGGCAAGGCAAATCAAATCTGTCCCTTGTGCTTCATAGCTACAGTTCTTAAACCTGCTAGGCCCCTCCCCTTTGCTTTGAAGCACACATATTAACGGGCCTGCAATTCATATGGAGCAGGAAACACTGGCCTGAGTCCGAGCCATTCAACATACCAATGACCATCCCATTCAGACACTGGCCTAAACCAATTAGCATACTAAAGCCCTTTTGATTCATAGTGGACATCAAAACCGGTTGTACTGGATATGCTAACAGGCCCTGTGTAGTTAGTAGTCTGTGGCTCTGTGAACTGACAAAATGGAGGCTGGTATAGGCCCTATCTAAGATGGTGGCGGGCCCGACCTCACACATGGTCACAGGCCCAGTCTGGCTAACACCAGAATATGATAATCAGGAAAAGTGTACTCTATCTGTAGCGTACAGCTGTATAGAGTGTTGGGGGAATTGTAAATCTTCGTATATATTTCAGCAGTAAGACACACGGTCACAGGCCCAGTCTGTTTAACACCAGAATATGAAAATCAGGAAACGTGTACTGTCTCAGTAGCGTACAGCTGTATACAGTGTTGGGGGAATTTTAAATCTCCGTATATATTTCAGCAGTAAGAAACACTGTCACAGGCCCAGTTGGGCTAACACCAGAATATCAAAATTAGAAAAAGTGTGCTATATCAGTAGCGTACAGCTGTATACATTGTTGGGGAATTGTAAATCTACGTATATATATTTCAGCAGTAAGATACATGGTCACAGGCCCAGTCTGGCTAACACAAGAATATCAAAATCAGGAAAAGTGTACTCTATCTGTAGCGTACAGCTGTATACAGTGTTGGGGGAATTTTAAATCTCCGTATATATTGCATTAGTAACACACGGTCACAGGCCCAGTTTGGATAACAGCAGAATATGAAAGCCAGAAAAAATGTACTCTATCTGTAGCGTACAGCTGTATACAGTGTTGGGGGAATTGTAAATCTCCGTATATATTTCTGGAGGAACACACACAGTCAGAGGCCCAGTCTGGATAACAGCAGAATATCAAAATCAGAAAAGTGTACTCTATCTGTAGCGTACAGCTGTATACAGTGTTGGGGGAATTGTAAATCTCCGTATATATTGCAGGAGTAACAGACACGGTCACACGCCCAGTTTGGATAACAGCAGAATACGAAAGCCAGAAAAAGTGTACTCTATCTGTAGCGTACAGCTGTATACAGTGTTGGGGGAATTGTAAATCTCTGTATATATTTCTGGAGGAACACACACAGTCAGAAGCCCAGTCTGGATAACAGCAGAATATGAAAATCAGAAAAGTGTACTCTATCTGCAGCGTACCGCTGTATACAGTGTTGGGGGAATTGTAAATCTCTATATATATTTCAGGAGTAACAGACACGGTCACAAGACCAGTTTGGATAACAGCAGAATATGAAAGGCAGAAAAAAGTGTACTCTATCAGTAGCGCACAGCTGTATACAGTGTTGGGGGAATTGTAAATCTCAGTATATATTTCCAGAGTCACGCACAGATAGTCAGCCTGTATTTGTCCGTGATACCAGCCGGTATACGGTACTGTGAGGAGTGTACAGCTCTATACGGTGTGGGAAAAAAAGAACACTCGGTAACTGAAAGAAATTTCCCCCTTATCACTGGCAGGCAGCCTATTAATCAGCTCTGCTGCTCCACACAAGCAATTTCTACTCTGTCACTAGCAGGCAGCCTAATAACCAGCATTGCTGCACACACCAAAATCCTCCCCTGTCACTGCACATTAACTGTACAGCTAATTGCTATCAGCACAAGCACAGTTTTGTTTTTGTGCCCTGCCTAACGCTCTCCCTGCTGAGAATCACTGTCAGCAACCTCTCCCCACACTAAGATCGGCAGAAGTAAAATGGCGGTCGGCGCTGAGGGATTTTATATGCACTGTGAGGCCACAAAAAGCCAGCCAATCGCTGCAATGCCCTTCTCTAAGATGGTGCTGGCCGCTGCCCATGTCATCGCGTTGCCCACAGCCTGCGTCCTTGCTCATTGGCCGAGAAAAGGCCCTTAAAGTAGTATGGGAAAACCGACTTCGGCAAAATGGTCGCCGAACACGTGACTGACCTTGCGCCATGGTCGAGTTTCGTTTCATAAAACCCGACTTTGGCAAAAGTCGGCGATTTTTCAAACTGACCGACCTGTTTCGCTCAGCTCTACTAACAAAGTTATGACTGAAATGTGAGGGCGACAAAGTCCAATAGTGCATTGTTCATAGACAGGAATTTAGTGACAGTGATGGACTATGTTTCAGGAACTGACACTCAAAACCGACTGAGAAAGCCCTCTCGACTGGTAGGGCAAGGTAACATGGTTGCCCTGTCTCAAGGCCCCTGGTTTATGACATGTTTAACCCCACAAAATTGAACAGAGGGGGGTAATATGTGAGACAGTGACCGGTGCTATTGTAAATGACCGGTATGTGTCGCAGAGGCAGAGGTCCTCTGCGCTGTAAGCCTGGAATGTTGCTCTGGGACCTGTAGTTCCACGAGCCTTGCTTAGTTTATGAGAGCGGGGCTAACAGGTTAGATGGAGAGCTGGGCGAGTCTGGCTGACCATCTACCTCCCATTAATGGGTGTCTCTCATGGGATGTAATGAGACTGTTGTTTGGTCACATGAGTTCTGTGTTGGAAGGTCCTGGAAGAGGACAGATTTCAAGGAAAGCACATGGAGGAGACATGTGCCTACAGATTCCGTGACGGCTATCTGACTTGGGGAAAGCTACCATCCTTGTTGAGCAAGTCAAAGTATGGGTCCATGATCCCAGTAAGAAATTTCACTGGAAGTCAGGACTGACAAGAAGTCAGCGTGTGGAGCAGAGCTCCTGGAAGGTAACCTCAGACAAGGGGGTTGCATGAAAGGCAGACAGGTGTATCTGTAATTGGAACAGACTGGTGTTGTGAACACGTTGAAGGCGAATTAGGAGCTGGGCTCCCTCCGGTGGTTGCTGAGGGTAATGAACCAATTGTTGAATGGCTTTCAGCTGGGTCCGATTGGTCTGATATAAGTGACCTGATGTAATGTAAGGAGTACAGTTCATATAGTGTCTTGTGCTTGGGTGCGATGAAAACACAGGAGTCACAGGTTTGATATAGAAGGTCTTGTATTACTTCATACAAGTGGCAATAATAGTCACACAGTTTGCAGATACAAAGCAGGAGACACAGCAGGCCAGAGTAACTTAAGCTCAGCAATCACTCTCACAACAGGTTCAGGATCTCTTCTCTGTTACCATAAGTCCATGCAAACGTGGATTTATCAAATAGCAAGGTTCCAAAGTCCACGAGTGTTCCAAAGTTCCACAATAGGAAATAACTGGAGTACAAGGTCCAAGGCTTCCAGGAGTCAGGTCACAGGTTCACTGCAGGCTTGATTCTGAAGCACTGATTGCTCAGCTGTGGCTGCTTAAGAAGCAAGAGGGAGAGAATCAGGGCGGGAACATGCAAGCTGGAAACTCCATATTGACTGAGGGAAAGACAGCTGCAGCAAGACAGAAAGTAAAATGGCTGACGGAAAAACTGAGTTTCAGGAACATGTACACAGAACCTTACATTACTCCCCCCTTAGGGACAACCTCCGGATGACCTCAGACCAGGCTTGTGTGGGTACCTCTGATGAAACTGACGGAGCAAGCGAGGAGCATTAACGTTATTGACTGGTTCCCATGAATTGTCCTCCACTGGGTAGCCCTGCCATTTAATCAAATATTGTAACTGATTTCTATACAACCTGGAATCTAGAATCCTTTCCACCACAAATTCTTCCTGACCATCGACTAGCACTGGGTCAGGGCAAGGAGAAGAACGTCCAGGAAACGTATTGGGTGTCGCAGCCTTTAGTAGAGATACATGAAAGACAGGGTGGATTCTCATAGTTCTGGGCAGTTGAAGACGACAAGCGACAGCACTTATAATTTTACTGATTTTATAAGGTCCAATGTATTTATGTCCCAACTTAGATGATGGAATTCTTAACTTAAGATTTCTGGTTGACAGCCAGACCAGGTCTCCTACCTTGAAAGCTGGTGCAGGTTTACGAAATTTATCTGCGGCTTTCTTGTACCTTTCCTGAGCCAATTCCAGATTTCCCTTTAGAAGATCCATATTCTTTTGTAAAGACGTGATTCTTTCAGCCACTGCTGGCAAAGGCGTTTCTATGGGAAATCGAGGAAGAATATTAGGATGATAACCTAAATTGGAGTAAAAAGGAGACTGCTTAGTGGAGGCGCTCTGAGAGTTGTTATAAGAGAACTCAGCCAGTGGAAGTAGATCCACCCAATCATCCTGTAGGTGGCAGATAAAGCAGCGAAGATACTGCTCCAGGGTCTGATTGGTTCGTTCCGTCTGTCCATTAGTCTGAGGATGAAAAGCAGAAGAAAGGTTCACTTTAATGTCCAATGCTGCACAGAAATTTTGCCAAAACCTTGAAGTGAATTGCACCCCTCGATCCGAAATAACCTCATCTGGTACTCCATGTAAACGAAACACATTTTTAATCATCAAATCTGATGTCTGTCTTGCAGTGGGTAAGCCGACACAAGGGATAAAATGAGCTGCTTTTGTTAAACGATCAACCACCACTAGAATGGTGTTCTTCCCTTGAGAGGTTGGTAACTCCACAATGAAGTCCATAGAAATGGATCCCCACGGGCGGGACGGGGTGGGAAGAGGTTGCAACAGACCAGTTGGTGAGGAGCGAGGTGTTTTGCATCTTGCACAAACTTCACATGAAGTGACATAGTTTAAAACATCCTTCCTGCAAGTGGGCCACCAAAAGAAACGAGAAAGAAATTCCTGTGTCTTTAGAATTCCTCTATGCCCAGCTATCTTGGAATCGTGAATGAGTTGCAATACTCTTAATCTGACTGTTTCAGGAATATACAGACGTTGTCCCTGAATCCACACACCATTCTTAAAGACAAGACTTACGTCCCTTGGGGGTTGTGCCAAAAAGGAATCCGCATGGTATGCTTCCTTGATGTCCTTAAGTAGATCTTGATTATGAATCACTCCCAGGAATCTAGAGTCAGGAAGAATAGTCTTAGGAGGAGTAAGTGGACGTGTCTCTGCTGAATAAATCCTAGAGAGTGCATCAGCCTTTCCATTGCGCGATCCTGGTCTATAAGAAATGATAAAATTAAATTGGTTTAAGAAAAGATTCCAGCGAGCCTGGCGAGGAGTCAGGCACTTAGCCGACCTGATAAATTCAAGGTTACGATGGTCTGTCAGGATGACTATTTGCTGTGCAGCTCCCTGAAGAAGGTGTCTCCATTCTTTGAAGGCGGCAATAATGGCCAACAACTCTCTATTGCCCACATCGTAGTTCCTCTCAGCCGAAGACAACTGCTGGGAAAAGAAGGCACAGGGATGCAAGACATTCTTCTCACCTGTTCTCTGAGAGAGTATAGCTCCAACGGCACAGTCTGAAGCATCCACCTCTATTATGAAGGCAAGTTCGGGGTTGGGATGTACTAAGATAGGTGCAGTGGTAAATTTATCTTTTAGACGGGAAAATGCTTCCTGGGCTTGGGGAGTCCAGGAGAACCTAGACTCTTTCCGGGTAAGTTGGGTGATAGGTGACACTACCTCAGAGAAATTCCTAATGAAACGTCTATAGAAGTTGGCAAACCCGATGAAGCGCTGCACCTCCTTCACATTTCTAGGACTTGGCCAATCCTTGATGGCTTGGGTCTTACTTCCATCCATACTAATTCCTTGTGTAGACAGTACATACCCCAGAAATTGAATTTCGGTCCTATGGAATTCACACTTTTCAAGTTTGATTTAAAGATGATTTTGTCTTAGACGTTCCAAGACCATTCTCACGTGTCCATGATGTTCCTCTGTGGAGTTAGAAAAAATTAGAATATCATCCAAATAAATCACCACGAATGTATCTAGGAGATCCCTGAAGATGTCATTCACCAAGTGTTGGAAAGTGGCTGGGGCGGTACTCAGACCAAAAGGCATAACTAGATATTCAAAGTGTCCATAGCGTGACCTGAATGCAGTCTTCCATTCATCCCCAGGTCTAATACGGACTAAGTTATAGGCCCCACGGAGATCTAGTTTAGAGAATATTTTGGCATGTCGCACTCTCTCCAATAACTCAGGGATTAAAGGCAATGGATAACGGTTTCTAATAGTAACCTTATTGAGTTCCCTATAGTCTACGCAGGGTCTCAGAGATCCATCTTTCTTCTTTACAAAGAAGATGGGTGCACCTTCAGGAGATGAAGAGGGGCGTATGAAGCCCTTGGCTAGATTTTCGTCTATGTAATCCTTTAAAGCCTTTAGCTCGGGCCCCGCCAGGGGTAGATCTTACCAAAAGGTATCTCTGCTCCAGGCAATAATTCAATTGGACAATCATATGGACGGTGAGGGGGAAGCTGGTCAGCGTTCTTCTTGTCACATAAATCCACATAGTCCTGGTATACAGCTGGTAGTTCAGGGACTGACATGGTTCCTTTAGGAACAGAGCAAGCTGAAACTTTTGGACTCATCTGTTTCTCTGGAAAGCGTAATTCCTTGGTCTCCCAGTTAATGGTAGGATTCTGAGCCTGCAGCCATGGTAGCCCTAGAATAATGGGAAAGTGGGGAGAAGAGATAAGCATAAAGGACAGTTTCTCTTGATGATCTTTACCCATAAGAACCCTCAAAGGCTCTGTTTCCTGATCCACTGGTCCAGAGGTCAGCAGGGAGCCATCCACAGTTTCCATCTGTACTGGAGTAGCCTTCTTCACTGAACGTATCCCCTGTTTCAGAGCAAAGGAGACATCCATAAAATTTCCACTTGCCCCTGAGTCGATCATAGCAGAGCTAGACACCCAAGCTGAGTCAACCCAGAGTTTGATGGAAAGAAAGCAATGAGAATTGTTTTTCTTACAACTCAGCTGGGACACCGCTGAGGAAACTTGAAAAATTGCAGCGTTTACACAGTCAACGTCCTCAGAAGTAACGGAGTTTAATTACGAGAAATCAAGATCTGTTGCTGCAGATCTCTCTGGAGTTTGAGGCTCGGACCTAACAGATCCCCTCTCGCAACACTCACAGTGAATGAGTGCTGCAGTAGTCTTACGAGAATGGCTGGGGCAGTTTATAATGAAGTGCCCTGACTTACCACAATAGAAACATAGATTCTCCTTAAAACGATGTTCCTTGCGTGCATCACTAACCCGTCGTTGTAAAGAGTCTACCTGCATGGGTTCAGGTTCAGGTTCCCGTGTGATCCTACTCAAAGGTTCCTTAGCTGGAGAGGAAGGTAGGAAAAGGTTAGTGCGATTGCTTTCGAACCATCTCTCTTGCCTGCGTTCAGTCAGACGAGTATCAATACGGATGCAGTAGTTAATAAAGTCACCTAACGCAGTGGGAGGGTCGGCACGAGCAAGTTCATCCTTAATCAGTGGAGATAACCCCTTTCGAAAAATAGATTTTTTGGCGGAACTGTCTCAGGTGGTATCAAGGGCCCATCTCCTGAAATCCAAGGCATATTCAGCTACCGAGTGCTTACCTTGGCGCAAAGCTAACATGGCTGCTTCAGCTGTTGCACCTCGATTGGGGTCATCAAACACCTGCCCCATGGCTGAAATGAAAGCATCAAGATGATCCAAACATTCATCCTCAGTCTCAATCAGAGGGTTTGCCCACATCAAAGCCTTGTTGGTAAGCAACATAATTATAGTAAGCACTTTAGATCGTTCAGTGGGAAATTGTGAAGCATGTGCAGAAAAAAAAAGATTGCATTGATTAATAAATCCCCTGAATTTCTCACGTTCACCGCCAAAACGAAAAGGGTGCAACTTAGGAATCCCAGAACTCGGGACTACGGCAGGAGCCTGGACTCGCTCCTCTAGAACCTCAATCCTGGCTCGCAAATCCTGGGCAGTCTGTCCAAACACTTGCAAATTGTGGTTAGTGAGGTCCTGTAGGTTTGTAAAACGGGTTTTTATAGTCTGCAAATCTGCAAGGATGTTATCAGTCACTCCGCAAAGTTCCTTTATGCGGGCCTCCATTTTCCAGATCTTTTAAGACAGGAGTACTGGAATGGTTGTGAGAAGTCACAACCACTGTCATCACAGAAAGTACAACCGGACATCTGATATCCACAGTTACAGCAGACACAGCCTTTCCAGACCCAGCAGACACTAACGTTTGGCTTCAGAATCTTGTAATATAAGGAGTACAGTTCATATAGTGTCTTGTGCTTGGGTGCGATGAAAACACAGGAGTCACAGGTTTGATATAGAAGGTCTTGTATTACTTCATACAAGTGGCAATAATAGTCACACAGTTTGCAGATACAAAGCAGGAGACACAGCAGGCCAGAGTAACTTAAGCTCAGCAATCACTCTCACAACAGGTTCAGGATCTCTTCTCTGTTACCATAAGTCCATGCAAACGTGGATTTATCAAATAGCAAGGTTCCAAAGTCCACGAGTGTTCCAAAATTCCACAATAGGAAATAACTGGAGTACAAGGTCCAAGGCTTCCAGGAGTCAGGTCACAGGTTCACTGCAGGCTTGATTCTGAAGCACTGATTGCTCAGCTGTGGCTGCTTAAGAAGCAAGAGGGAGAGAATCAGGGCGGAACATGCAAGCTGGAAACTCCATATTGACTGAGGGCAAGACAGCTGCAGCAAGACAGAAAGTAAAATGGCTGACGGAAAAACTGAGTTTCAGGAACATGTACACAGAACCTTACACCTGAACTCCCATCAGCCTTGCCGGTAATCAATTGTTCTTCCAGGCCTTGCTTGGAGCTCAGCTTGCATTCCTGCTTTCATTCAGATAAGCGACTTGTTTTTTATCCTCTGGTTGGATGTTCCTTGCTGGTTTGCTGCCTTGCAGTGGACTTCAGCCTGGTCCCCTTTTGGGGCCTGGCTCTGCATTTGTGCTCAGTTTGTGTTTGCACTTTTGCTCTGTTCCTGTGCCACCTTTTATTTGCTGAATTGCTGTGTGTTACACCAGAGATCTGATTTAGGTGGTAGAGATCGTGTGATCTCAGGTTTTTTGTTAATCAGAAGTGTTGGTATTTTTGTCAGGGTTTTTTGGGTTGCAGTCAGAATTTTTTCCTATACTTTTCTATCTAGGCAGTATTGGGCCCCAGCGTTTGCTCATTCTATTTTCTGTCTATGTTCGTGTTTTCTTCTTGTCTTACCGCCATTACATGTTTGGGGGCTTCCTATTTCTTTGAGGGTTCTTCTACAGGGTAGTTAGCTTTCATCTTTCTGTCTTTAGGTGTAGCTATCTCTATCGGGCTGTGACGAGGCGTCTAGGATCACCGTAGGTACGCTCCACGGCTACTTCTAGTGTTGCGGTTAGTTTAGGGTTCTGCAACCCAGTAGTTTCCAGCCTCTCTGGTGTATTGCTACTTTGGCTATTGTTTGCTATTTCTCCTCAGCTACTGAAACATAACAGTATTACCGGCCAAACTGAAAATTCTATGGTACTCAACAGGGGCTGGAGGTAACAACGCTTGCACTTTCACCTCTATTTTAGTGCTCACTCTCTGACTAATTTTGTGGTAGTCTATTTGTCTTGATTAGTATTGTTATTATAGTCTGAGGGTAGTCATGTTCCTTCTTGGGTGTATATTATTTATGCAAACCTCCTATATTGTGGATAGTGGTGCCTTTGTTTTTTGGATCTCCCACTTTTTAATATATTTTGTAAGTGTTAATAAATTCTTCAATAAAAAGATTTGACTTTCAACATTTACGGTTAGGTTCATATTTATTTATCGGTTTTCTATACTTCTCTATCTAGACAGTATTGGGCCCCAGCGTTTGCTCATTCTATTTTCTGTCTATGTTCGTGTTTTCTTCTTGTCTAACCGCCATTACATGTTTGGGGGCTTCCTATTTCTTTGGGGGTTCGGCTACGGGGCAGTCATCTTTTTGTCTTTAGGTGTAGCTATCTCTCCGGATGTGACGAGGCGTCTAGGATCACCGTAGGTACGCTCCACGGCTACTTCTAGTGTTGCGATTAGTTTAGGGTCCTGCAGCCCAGTAGTTTACAGCCTCTCTGGTGTATTGCTACTTCGGCTATTTTTGCTATTTCTCCTCAGCTACTGAAACATAACAGACTGGTGATCACAGCATGCTCACTGATGTACTGAAATGGACTATACATTATGTGGTTTATGCTCTCGCTACCAAGAGAGTGTACCCCAACACATTCAGTGAGCACTATCTTACAAGGGAGATTTTTCGAGTGAGGATGGGGAGATTTAATGTGTGTGGGGAGATTTGGAGTGGGGTTGGGGTGATTTATTGTGTGCAGGGAGAGATTTTCGGTTGGGATGGGGGATTTAATGTGTGTGGGGAAATTTGGAGTGGGGATGGGGAGATTTATTGTGTGTAGGGAGAGATTTGGGGCGGGGATGGGGATTTAATGTGTGTGGAGAGACTTGGAGTGGGGATGGGGAGAGTTAATGTGTGTGGAGAGATTTGGGGTGGGTATGAGGGATTTAATGTGTGTGGTGAGATTTGGAGTGGGGATAGGGTGTTTAATGTGTGCGGGGAGATTTGGAGTAGGGATGGGGGAATTTAATGTGTGTGGGTAGATTTGAAGTGGGGATGGTGGGATTTAATGTGTGTGGAGAGATTTGGAGTAGGAATGGGGGATTTAATGTGTATGGGGAGATTTGGAGTGGGGATGGGGGATTTAATGTTTGTGGGGAGATTTGGAGAGGAGATGGGGTATTTAATGTCTGTGGGGAGATTGGGAGTGGGGATGGATGGATTTAATGTGTGTGGGGAGATTTGGAGTGGGGATATGGGGATTTAATGTCTGTGTGGAGATGTGGAGTGGGGATAGGGGGATTTAATGTGTGTGGGGGTTTGTGGACTTAATGAGGAGCAAAGGGGGAGATGCATGAGGTGGAGAGTATGGTGGGCATGTATGAGGAAACAGTACGGGGGAATGGGGGCACGGACAAGGAAACATTATGGGGGAATGGAGGGCTTGTATGAGGAAACAGATGGGTACAGACACAATATGGTGACTGGTGGATGGGTGCAAACAGTATGGGGAGTGAACGGGGAATGTATGTGGACACAGTATGAGTAGCGATGGGAGAAATGTATGTGGGCACAATATGGACAGTGAGGGTGATGAATGTGTGCAGACAAATTATGCAGAGTCAGGGGTATGTGTGAGAAGACAGTATAGTGAGGGGGTAAATATATGAGGAGACAGTATAGTGAAAGGGGGGATGTGAGAGGAGACAGTATGAGGAGGGAGGGGAATAGTGTGGGGCAACAGTATGGGGGGAGAAAAGTGAGTGTGCACAGAATAGAGGAGTAGTGGAGGTGTAGCATGGGGGGATAGTGTAAGGGTACAGCAAGGAGGGGACAGTATACCAAGGAGTGTGATGAAAGGGTACAGTATAGAGACTGAGACCTATAGGGAGGACACAGTCTGAGAGGACAGTGTGAAAATGGGTCCAGTATGTAAAGGAGAGGTCAGTGTGAAGAGCATGTACCATAAGAGGGAGAGTGTGGGGGTTATATTTTGGGCAGGGAATATAGTGAAGGGCAATTATTTATTCCGTGGCTCAACGTAGGGCAGATATTTTTATTCAGTAGCATTATAATGACAGTTCTACCTTTAAGGGCGTCATGTGGAGATTTGCTGCAGAAGACCAGAGAAGATGGAAGTCTGCAGAGATGGCTATGGATGAGAAAACTCATCATGGGGTCTGGACAAGATGAAGAAAAGAAGGAGAACAACTGCAGAGACGACATCATCTATAAGGTACCTGGATGTAAATATTATTTGTGAAACTGACTAATTCTCATGTTTTTATTTATGTTAGGAGCATTAAAGGAGTTGTCCAGGTTTGTGATGAGTCTGCAGTCATTCTATGTGACTGCAGACTTCTGAATTCTCACAGTGTTCACTGAACGCTGTCAGGATTCTCTCGTGCCGGTTATTTACATACATGCAGTCACATGCTGACTAGACATGTGTGGCCTCACTCAATGAAAATGAACGGAGCGAGGCCGGGCACATCTATTCGGAATTTGGCCAGAAGCATACAAATTACATGCTTCTGCTGACATGACTGTCCACTCTTGCCACCGACATGGGAGAATCCTAAAAGTGTGCAGTGCATTAGTTGTGCGAATTCAGAAGCTTGCAATGTCAGGATTCAGCTCTGCAGGTTCCAGTAGTCATCACATGGACACTTCACTCATATGCGACTTTCATACTTGGTCCAGTGACAACGAGCTTCTCTTCCTGCTTCTCTCGTTTTTTCACTGAACGTTGAGAGCATTAGGGAGAGCAGCTCGTCGGTACATGACTAAGTGAGCAAATATCATAAGTACTTGGGAGGGGCAACTGATTTCTTGACGTGGTGCCTAAAAGCCTAGGTACATCTCTGCCTATACAGTACACATCAGATTAAAGCTGAACCGGCTGATATTAGCCTTACATACATGGAAACCTTTGTGTAACCAGTAGAACAGACATTATGGTATGCCCAGAAATCATGAGTCTTAGTGCAGCAACTCCGATCTACTCATCCCTGTAATGAGACAGCTAAAATGGAGTTACTGTACAGAGGACGTCCTTATAGACAGTAATGTGTGCACAGAAATCAAGAGCCTCAGTGCAGGAACGCCGATCTAGTCATCTCTGTAGTGAGACAGCTATAGAATGGTGTTGCTGTATGGAATTTCATTATTTCTTGGCAAACAGTTACACAAGATTAAAGACCCAATTAATGAAGAACAGAATTTTGTATGCCAGTCTTAAAAGGGTGTATCCTGAACTTTATTGAAAACAAAAAATGTGCCTAAGCACTAACAAGCAGGTAATTGCTACCTAGCTGCCTGTTGTGCTCAGCGCAGCTCTTTCCTGACAAAGAGCGGTTACAGACCACTCCTGCCGGGGATTCAGCTGCCTCTGCTGAAGCGAAATGGTGTGAATATCTACTCATTTTGATTGACAGCCAGCACCTCCACTTAGGCAGCGGGAATTCGGCGGTCAATCAGAATGACGTCGGCAGTCCTGCCCTATTTACAGATCCAAGCAGAGAAGAAGCCCCCGCTATGTCAACTACTGTGACTGCTCTGTGCTGGGGAAGAACAGCAAGCAGGTAAGTAGCAATTATGTACATGTTTGTACATTTTTTTCATAAAGTCCTGGATATCTCCTTTAAGACTGGTTTCACATGTCCTGATATTTCCGGTACTGGAAAAGCATGTGTGCGACATCAGTACCACACGTACTAGCACCTGGGAAACAGTGGATAGTTAACGCTGTTTCTGTGCTGAGTTCTGAAGATGGCTCCCATGATCGCCGGCAGACCAGGGGCAAGTGGGGTATTATTTGTGGAGTTGATGTCACCTTTAGACGCTTATCCATTACTAATCCTTTAGTTATATTGTAACTAAAGGCACAGCTAGTTTAAAGTCTTTCACTTGAAATCTAAACAAACACACTTTTACACTTTTATTTAAAAATAAACACAGTTGTATTCACCTAGCACCCATTCCATTGAACTCAATGTCTCCTGTAATAAAAAAAAAATATATCCCTCACCTGTCTGATGTTCTGTCTGTGATGCTAGTCACTACTCACGGACAGGCCGTGAGGCAGAAGAGTCAGACGTTCTGGGGTCAATACCAAGAGAGTATGTAAATAACCAAGGGAAAAGACTAAGGAGTAAGTCAGGTCACAGTCCAGGGTCAATAACAAGAGATAACGGATCAAAAGCCGAAGGACAAGACAAACAGATAGTCAGAACACGGTCCAAAGGGTCAGGCAGCAGAAGATCAGAACTCAGAGCAACATAATCAGGCTAACACTCACCCGCACACCCAGGACACAGATGGGACTGCTAAGCTGTCAGTCAAGGCACCACCAGCCCAGCAAGACCATCCCAGTATTGGACAACAATGCTGTCAATCAAGACAGACAGCTCAGCAAGAAAGTCTCCATAGAACTGCACAGCAATCATTCACTGAGCAGAGGAATCGTGACAGTACCCCCTCTTCTACAGGGGCCACCGGACCCCCAGGTTTCCCAGGAAACCTGTGATGGAAGGCCCTGAGCAGACGATCAGCATTGACAGCTCGAACAGGGACCCAGGTCCGTATCCTTTCCAATGAATGAGGTACTGGAAGCAAATACAGACTTTCCGGGAATCAACAATCCTTTGAATCTCAAACTCAAAACGGTCATTGACAGAAACCGGTGTAGGTGGAGATGAAGGAGGCAAAACGAAAGGGATAAACTCTTTCAGCAGTGATTTATGAAATACATTTGGAATGCGAAAAGATGGAGGGAGTTTTAATCAGAAAGCCACTGGGTTAACAACCTCCAAAATCTCATATAGACCAATAAACTAAGGATCCAACTTAGCTGATGGCACTTTCAATTTAACATTTTTGGAAGAAAGCCAGACATTATCACCAACCCTGAATATGGGACCCTCTGAACGTTTCCTGGTGACTCTGGGCTACCTCAATATTCCTCTGATCATCCCTCCAGACATGCCCCAATTTTTGTATAGCAACCTCCATTCCCGGACAATCAGAACTCATCCTCGAGAATTCACCAAAATGAGGGTGAAAACCATAATTACAAAAAAACGGCAAGGTTCCAGTAGACTATTAAAGGCAAATTCAGTAAGAGGTAAGAATGAGGACCAGTCTTCCTGTTGAGCCATAACAAAACACCTTAGAATTTGCTCCAAAGACTGATTTGTCCTCTCCGTCTGACCGTTGATTTCAGGATGGTACGCAGAGGAAAATGACAGGTCAATCCCCAATCTCTTACAAAATGCTCTCCAGAATTTAGAGACAAACTGCACCCCCTATCAGATACAATGTTCAAAGGAATGCCATGCAGTCTCACCACATGACTGATGAATAACCTGGAAAGAGTCTCTGCATTAGGAAACCCTGCTAACGGAACAAAGTGAGCTTGTTTACTGAATCGGTCAACCACCACCCAAATACCGGTCTTCCCACTAGACAAAGTCAAATTAGTGATGAAATCCATGGACAAATGAGTCCACAGTCTTTCTGGAATAGGCAATGGAGCCAATTCCCCGGCTGGCCGGTCAGGACACACTTTAGCGCGTGCGCAAACTTCACAAACGGACACAAAACTTTCAATGTCGTTAAGCACGGAAGGCCACCAAAAAAGTCTACATATAGCTTTCTATAAACCCGTCTGAAATCCCTAAGATTCACAGTAGGGCGCATTATGGGATACTCCGAATAGCACAAATAAAACAAAAATGATAGAAAATTAATAAACAATCTTTATTTCAATCACAATAGCATAGCAAAAATAATGATAACTGTAAAAAGATGCCTTAAATGCGAGGGACATTGGTGGCTAAGAACGCTATTAAACATCAATTGCATACAAATAATATAGGGTAAATAATATTAATCACAGTCTCAATAGCAGATCCACTTTCAATGAACACCAAAATAAATACCCATTTTAAAGGCATGTGCAAATAATAAGCATGAAGATTGAACGTGGGCAGACTGAAGCAGGCTAAGAGGCTTGATCAACACATATAATTAAATGTCATAATACCATTATTGACATACAGTATATAGTAGCCAATGGTACCTATAAAGCCTAAATTGAGCTGATGATTGTCCCTAAGTAACATGCAATAACAACATAATAAACATGGGAATAGAGCCCTAAGGAGGCAACTTACAATAATGATATAGGGTCCATGCCGCGTCCCTCCACCCCAACGGGCGTTTCCTCCACACTTCTTCAGCAGGTAAAATATCCAAGACATAACAGGAGATGGACTCAGAGTGGAGTGTTCCCACTTTTATTGTGAATTCCACCGTTACCAGCTGGACAACATTCTGGAGTAACGGTGTTTTGTCCATAGCAATAATCTGAATAGGTCTCTCCAATCTAACTGTCCCTAATCCAATTTAAGAACCAGTCCAAAATCAAAAAAGTTTGCTGCAGATCCACAGTCAATGAAAGCACGTGCAGATAACCACAAGTTCTGAAAACATAGTTCCACATTCAACAGCACTTTATCTGAGGAGTAAAAGGGTACCTGGAAGTCTGGGTGACCTCCTCGACTATCACCCAGACTTAGGCGTTTCCTGACGGCTTGTTTGCTTGAGAGCTAATCGAGCAGTCATTGAGATAATGTCCAGTGTCACCACAGTAGAAGCAGAGTCCAGATCAAGCCGACTGTTGTAAATGTGTTAGAAATGAATTCTGAGCAGAAGCTCCCTCTGGTGGTTACAAACAGTACTGAACCATTCAATGAGGATTGGCAATCAGGAGTAACAGACTGGTCTTATATAAGGGAGGTTCCTCCCATCATGGTTGCCGGTGATCAATTGTTCTTGTCTCAACTGTGGTTCCTGGTTCACTTGGAAGCTTGCTGAGTCTTGCCTGCATCTTCTGCTATCAGATAAGATATTTTCTGCTTTTATTTTTGTGCTTGCTTTTTGCATTGTTCCCTGCACTTCTGTGGAGGTCAGCCAGGTCCCCTCCGGGGGCTTGTGCTCCTCTCAGTTTATCTGAGCCAATGTTATTTGTTCATTTGCCTTTTCCAGTTTTTTCAGTGGCTGCGGTTTAGTTTTGTGACACCAGAGAACTAATTTAGGTGGTAGAGGTCGTGTGATCTCAGGTGTTTTTGCAATTAGTAGAGTTGGTATTTTTTAGGGTTTTTTGTCCTTCCTATCCTTTTCTGTCCAGGTAGATTGGGCCCCAACGTTTGCTCATACTATTTTCTGTCTGTGTCTGTATTTCCTCTTGTCTAACCGCCATTACATGTTTGGGGGCTTCCTATGTTCTTTGGGGATCTGCTCCGGGGCAGATAGCTTTCCTCTTTCTATCTTTAGGTGTAGTTAACCTCTCAGGCTATGACGAGGCGTCTAGGACCAACGTAGGAACGCTCCACGGCTGCCTTTAGTTGTGGTGGTTAGTCAGGGTACTGCAATCCAGTAGATTCCAACCTCTCTGGTGTATTGCCGTTTTTGCCTGCTCTCCTCAGCTACCAAATCATAACAGTTATCACCGGCCAAACTGAAAATTATATGGTACTCAACAGAAAGGAAAAATAGTAAAAGGAAAAAGAAAAAAGGAAGTTGTCAGAATTTTTTTTTTTTCTCTGTTTGTTGCAATTTTTCCCTCTTTTTCTCTGGGTGCTGAGGAGGATTTTTTTTTTCTCTCTCTCAATGGAGTTTGCACAGTTGTCTGGCCGTGTGGATCATTTGCCACTGAAGTTTGGAGTATTGCTACCTATCTTGCTAGGTTGCCGGTTGTGAAACCTAGGATCCCCATGCCAGATTTATTTTTGGTGGATCGAGCTAAATTTCTGAATTTCAAAAATAACTGTAAGTTGTTTTTTGCCTTAAAACCTAAGTCCTCAGGGAACGCAGCACAGCAGGTTCAAATTGTCATCTCTCTCCTGCGCGGCGATCCTCAGGATTGGGCTTTTTCCCTGACACCTGGGGACCCTGTTTTGAGTAATGTTGATGCATTTTTTCTGGCTCTGGGGTTATTGTACGATGAACCTAATGTCACTGATCAAGCTGAAAAAACCTTGTTGGCATTAAATCAGGGGCTTGAGGACGCTGAGTTGTACTGTCAGAAATTCCGAAAGTGGGCAGTCCTGACCAAATGGAATGATGATGCTTTGGCAGCCCTTTTTCGGAAGGGTCTGTCAGAGAATGTAAAAGATGTTATGGTGGGTTTCCCTGCTCCCTCTGGTCTCAATGATTCTATGTCATTAGCGATTCAAATTGACAGACGTTTGGGTAAGCGTAGAGGTATGCGTGGAATAGTGTTGTCTTGTGAACCAGCTTCTGAGTCCATGCAGTGTGATAGAGTGGCTTCTGGGGCACAGCGTCATGAGTTTCGAAAACGCAATGGGTTATGTTTCTACTGTGGTGACGCCTCTCATGCTATTTCAGTCTGCCCTAAGCAGGGAAGACGTTTTACACGCTCAGTTGTCTTGGGTAGTGTTCAGACTAAATTTCTGTTGACTGTTACCCTGATTTGCTCCATGTCCACATTTTCTGCTCTGGCTTTTGTTGATTCGGGAGCAGCTATTAACTTGATGGATTTTGATTTTGCTAAACGTTATGGGTTTCCCTTGATACCCTACGGAAGTCTATTCCCCTACTGGGGATTGATTTACCTCTTTGGCTGAGAATAAACCCCAGTTCTCTACTCAGGTGATAATGAGGGTTGAACCTGATCATCAGGAGAGTTGCAAATTTTTGGTGCTGTATAATCTGCATGACATTATTGTACTGGGTTTCCCTTGGTTACAGTCTCATAATCCTGTTTTGGATTGGAAATCTGTGTCTGTGACCAGTTGGGGCTGCAAATGTGTTAATGCCAACACTCCTGTTTTTTCTGTCTCTCCCCAGGCTCAGGATGTTCCTGACTTTTTGACTGATTTTTCTGATGTGTTTAGCGAAAGTAAATCTGCATCCTTGCCCCCCCCATAGGAGCTATGACTACGCTATTGAATCAGTGCCTGGTAGTAAATTCCCTAAAGGTCGCCTTTTTAACTTGTCTGTACCTGAATATGACGCTATGCGGTCTTATATCAAGGAGTCATTGGAGAAGGGTCATATCAGACCATCCTCTTCACCCTTGGGTACCGGTTTTTTCTTTGTGGCCAAAAAGGATGGTTCATTAAGGCCGTGTATTGATTATCATCTCTTGAACAATATCACTGTGAAATATCAATATCCGTTACCCTTGATTTCTGACATGTTTTCCAGGATGAAAAGTGCTACTTGGTTTACCAAGCTGACCTCAGGGGGGTGTATAACCTTATTCGCATTAAGCACGGGGATGAATGGAATACGGCGTTTAATACCCCAGAGGGGCATTTTGAGTACTAGTGATGCCCTTTGGGCTCACTAATGCTCTTTCCGTCTTCCAGTCCTTCACGAATGACATTTTCAGGGATTTTGTGGATAAATTTCTGATTGTTTATTTGGATGATATCTTGATTTTTTCCAATGACTGGGACTCTCATGTGAAACATGTTCGGACTGTGTTCCAGATTTTGAGAGAGAATGCTCTGTATGTGAAGGGATCAAAGTGTCTTTTTGGCGTACAGAGGATCTCATTTCTGGGATTCATTTTGTCTCCGTCTGTTATTGAAATGGACCCGGTCAAGGTTCAGGCCATCTGTGATTTGGTCCAACCTACTTTATTAAAGGCTCTTCAGAGATTCTTGGGTTTTGCCAATTTTTATCGTAAATTTTTTGGTAATTTCTCTGTTATTGTTAAACCATTGACTGATTTGACCAAAAAGGGTTCTGATGTGGTGAATTGGCCTCCTGAGGCAGTCTCTGCGTTTCAGGAACTTAAGCAGAGATTCACTTCTGCTCCTGTTCTACGGCAGCCTGATGTTTCTCTGCCATTTCAGGTGGAGGTTGATGCCTTGAAATTGGGGCAGGTGCCGTTTTGTCCCAAAGAGATCCAGAGACCTCTAAAAGTAACCATTGTGCCTTTTTCTCTCGAAAATTTTCTCCAACTGAACGTAATTATGACGTGGGTAATCGGGAGTTATTGGCCATGAAGTGGGCTTTTGAAGAGTGGAGACATTGGCTGGAGGGAGCCAAACATCAGGTGGTGGTCCTCACGGACCATAAGAATCTGATTTATCTGGAATCAGCCAAGCGACTTAATCCTAGACAGGCCAGGTGGGCCTTGTTTTTCACACGTTTTAATTTTGTGGTTTCCTTTCTTCCTGGCACTAAGAATGTTAAGGCGGATGCCCTCTCGAGGAGTTTCCTTGCGGACTCTCCTGAGTTATCTGATCCTGTTGTATTTTGAAAGAGGGTGTAGTTCTTTCCGCCATCTCGCCCAATTTGAGACTGGCTCTGGAAGGGTGTCAGGAGGATAAACCCGAGCGCTGCCCTATTGGGAAATTGTTTTGTCCCAGACCGGTGGAAAAAGAGTGTGATGTCTGAGATTCTTTGTTCCGCGTTGGCCGGTCATCCCGGAATTTTTGGTACCAGAGACTTGGTGAGTCGGTCCTTTTGGTGGCCTAATTTGTCTCGTGACGTCAGGGAATTTGTGCAGTCCTGCGGGACTTGCTCTCGCTCCAAGCCTTGCTCTCGCTCTAGTGGTTTGTTGATGCCATTGCCTGTGCCCAAGAGACCATGGACCCATATCTCTATGGATTTCATTTCCGACCTCCCTGTTTCTCAGAGAATGACCGTTATCTGGGTGATTTGTGATAAGTTTTCCAAAATGATACATCTTGTGCCATTACCTAAGTTTGCCTTCCTCCTCCGAATTGGTGCCTTTGTTCCCTTTAGCACGTGGTTCGGTTACACGGCATTCCTGAGAACATTGTGTCTGACAGAGGAGTCCAGTTTGTTTCCAGATTTTGGAGGACTTTTTGTTCTAAACTTGGTGTTCAATTGTCTTTCTCCTCGGTTTTTCATCCTCAGACCAATGGACAAACTGAGAGAACAAACCAGACATTGGAGACTTTTCTGAGATGTTTTGTGTCTGCTGATCAAGATGACTGGGTCACTTTTTTGCCTTTGGCTGATTTTGCTCTTAATAATAGGGCAAGCTCTGCCACTTTGATGTCTCCATTTTCTGCAATTTTGGGTTTCACTCTCGATTTTCTTCGGGACAGACGGAGGCTTCTGTCTGTCCAGGTGTTGACTCTGTTGTGGAGCGTATGCAGCAGATTTGGGACCAGGTAGTGGAGAGATTGTCCCTCTCTCAGGAGAGGGCCCAGCGGTTTGCCAACCGGCATAGGACTGATGGTCCTCGGTTTGAAGTAGGGGACTTGGTCTGGTTGTCCTCACGAAATATCCCTATGAGAGTTGCATCTCCTAAGTTTAAGCCTAGGTTCATTGGACCTTATAAGATCTTGGAGATTCTTAATCCTGTTTCCTTTCGTTTACTTCTTCCAGGGACATTTAAGATCCATAATGTGTTCCACAAGTCCTTATTGAAGAGGTTTGTCAAGCCAAAGGTTCCTATGGTGCGCCTCCTGACCCTGTTTTGGTTGAGGGCAATCTGGAGTATGTGGTTGAGAAAATAATTGGGGTTCTCGTTTTTCTAGACGGAAACTCCAGTATTTGGTTAAGGAGAGGTATATGGTCAGGAGGACAATTCTTGGGTGTTTGTTTCGGACATCCATGCTAGGAGACTGATCCATGCATATCACAGAGCTCATTCTGACCCACTGGTTGCCCAAATGAGGGTTCAGTGACCCCTCCTCAAGGTGGGGGGTACTGTTGTGAATGTGTTAGAAATGAATTCTGAGCAGAAGTTCCTCTGGTGGTTACAAACAGTACTGAACCATTCAATGAGATTGGCAATCAGGAGTTACAGACGGGTTCCCTCCCATCATGGTTGTTTCCCCGGTGATCAATTGTTCTTGTCTCATCTGTGGTTCCTGGGTTCACTTGGAAGCTTGTGGTCTTGCCTGCATCTTCTGCTATCAGATAAGATATTTTCTGCTTTTATTTTTGTGCTTGCTTTTGCATTGTTCCCTGCACTTCTGTGGAGGTCAGCCAGGTCCCCTCCGGGGGCTTGAGCTCCTCTCAGTTTTCTGACCACTGTTATTTTGTTCATTTACCTTTTCCAGTTTTTCAGTGGCTGCGGCTTAGTTTTGTGACACCAGAGAACTAATTTAGGTGGTTAGAGGTCGTGTGACTCAGGTGTTTTTGCAATTAGTAGAGTTGGTATTTTTTAGGGTTTTTTTGGATTGCAGTAAGTGTCCTTCCTATCCTTTTTGTCAGGTAGATTGGGCCCCAACGTTTGCTCATACTATTTTCTGTCTGTGTC
>JARQOD010006463.1:0-42801 GCA_033576555.1 Oophaga sylvatica | reverse complement strand
ACACAGGGGGGAAATTTCGGGAAACACGGACGGATATCGGGAACATGGGGGGGAACTCGGGAAACACGAACTCAAAACATGGGGGGGACATCAGAACAGGGATCAAACAGGGACTCGGAACTTCCCAACAGGGGGAACATGGACGGATCCTGAAACAAACTGGCTTCAGACCCCGGGACATCGGGCCAACATCCGGGCCCCGGGGAATCACGGGGAAGGGATAGGTCGGACATTTTAAGGGGTTCATCAGACATGGGCCCTTTCAGGCCGGGGTCATCGTTTCCCGGGAAAGGGGCCAAAACCTCAGACCCCGGGCCATCGGGCAGCGATTTATAAAGGAACCCAACGGTCGGGTGCAACCCCCCCGGCCAAGGGGAGCCGGCCGGGGTTTAAAAACCGAATAACAAGCGGGAGCACAGAGTAACAGAAACCACACACACACGGGAAACCTTCCCCTTTTCCAAGATGAACCGTTAATCAAAGAAAGTCAGATAGCAAAAAATCACAGTCACGGGCAAAAGGGTTCCGGAAAACAGAAGGGCTTTTAGGAAAAATAACACAGCAGACACCGTTCAACAGTCAGGGAAAAGGGGAAACCCATCCGGATCAGGGGTTCAGGAAAAAAAACACAACAAAACAGGCCGGGAAAATGCAGCCTCCAGGAAGGGCAATCTGGGGATTCCGGGGCCCCCCAAGGGTGGCAGAAAACAAGACACAGTTCAGGGCATTTTTGGGACCGGGAAAAATCCAGGACAGGGATTCAGGGAAAAAAACACAACAGGAACAGGGCCCGGGTTTCACCCCTTTAGGGAAAGGGGATCTGGGGATTCGCCCCCAGAGCTGGGGGAAACACAAGACGGGCAAAGGGAAAACACTCTCACAGAACTGTTTTATATCAGAGCAGGGGCTGAACACACAAACACACATGGCAAAGGGTTTAGGGAAATCAATGCAAACTCTGGCAACAGCCCACAGGGGAGGGGGAAAATTTTATAATGAGCTGCCTCACAGCGATATGGAGCAAAAAATTCTAGTGGGGGACCAATTTCCCATAAAGCAGGGAAAATTTTGGGGCCGCGCACCCTATGCAGAGCCAGACACAAATCAGCACAGCAAAGGACACCTGGCAATGGCTGCAGCCTAAACACACGTAGTAAGTCATGCACCACTGCAGAGGACCTTGCAACCTATGGGTAGCTTCCACAGCGGTAGCCATGGACTGCACATGCGGGTGGTCATGCAGCGCAGCGGAGACACTCACGCATGTACGGCTACGCAGCGGAGCAGGAAACTGAGCAGCATCCATTCAGGTAACAGACAACAGTATCCCAGCTGGTTAGGGGAAAGGAGCAAAAGGGTTAAAGCAAAGACATGCAAAGTAATGCTGGAAAGCAAGGTACAGACAATACCAGCGTTACATTTACCAGTAATGTACCTGAGTCTGCTGTTGCCGTGTCTCATAAAGGCGATCTAAAAAATCCAAAACAGTTTCTATTGCTTTAATAAATAGCATAAATTTATCTAGCAGTTGTGTGACTGGCACAAAGCCTGAGATACGCAAACATGACTATTAATTTGTAATTTTTATGAGTCTGCTGTTGTCGTGTGTAATAGAGCTGATACCTGAAAAAAATTTAAAAAAAGCACAAATTGATAGATACAGTAAATTTGTACATAACACCTCTGTGAGGGTATTTTTTTTTATAACCGTAACGCATTCAATATGAGAAAGGGTGACAAAAAAGGATGTGGAAGTGATGGTGCCCGCCAAGGCGTGTGACAGAACAGAAATTGACTATATCTAGTTGTTGCTTCCTGTCAAGATTTGGTCAGCGCGCTATACAACTGATGAATAGTGATGAGCGAGCATGCTCATTAATGCTTGGTACTCGCCCGATATTGACCATTTATACATAGCCCCAAGTATCAGTGGCCAGGCCTAATTTTTTTTGCATGTTAATCTTGATTATTTTATTTAAAAACAATCCAGAGCACATATTTTTTTTTCTCCACTTGCACTGCAGAATACTGCCAGATTCTTTCCATAGTACGGCGCTAAAATACGGCTATTTTAAACAGGGGTTTGGCTGTCACAGCAATCACATCTAAGTGCGCCGAAAATTCTGCCATTTTTGTGGTACTGTAAAAAAATTTTAGAGTGTCTTATACAAGTTCTTGACACCAATTTTCTAAAAAAAAATATTTACCTACAGGGCAGATATTTTACACTGGGTTTTGTCCATCACATGGGTCGCATACCATTGCGCTCAAAATTGTGCCATTTCAGGCCTCCATTGAATTTTTTTTGCTGTGCCAAACCCTAGTTAGTGACACTTTTTTCTGTAAACAAAAATATACAGGCCATATGTTTTAAAGAGTGGTATCTCCGTCACACGCCTCATCTATCTGTGGGATGCAAATTGTGGCATTTGAGGCCTCCATTGAACTTTTTTTGCTGTGTCTAACCCTAGTTGTTGACACTATTTTGCTGCAAAAAATAAAAAGTATACAGGCCACATGTTTTAAAGGGTGGTATCTCCGTCACATGCCTCATCTGTCTGTGGGGTACAAATTGTGGCATTTGGTGCCTCCATTGAAATTTTTTTGCTGTGTCTTATCCTAGCTATTGACACTATTTTGCTGTAAAAAATAAAAATACAGGCCACATATTTTAAAGCATGGTATCTCCGTCACATGCCTCATATATCTGTGGACTACAAATTGTCGCATTTGAGGCTTCCAATGAACTGTTTTTTGCTGTGTCTTACTCTAGTTATTGACAATATTTTGATGTAAAAATTAAAAATACACACACCAGCTGAAAAGTGGTATTAGACTAGTATATACTAAAAGGAACCAGGTTTCTTCTAAAGGTACATGGTACTGTCTCGACCCGCCACCACAATTGTGGATTACCAGGGCAATGGGGTACTCAGAGCCGAGCCCGTAGAAGTATATGGGGATTGTCACAGGTAGCTGTGGCTCGGTCTGTGGCCCTGGCGGTCTGGCGTATGTTGGGGGAATATTTACAGGGGATAGATTTATATACAGTTCGTGACGCCACCTGTAGTCTTCTGGTAATTTGTACCAGCGCTGCTGTAGATCTCTGAGGGGATGGTGAGGCAGCTAGATGTCGGGTCCCCTACAGGTGGGACTGGTCCCTCAAAGTCTATGAAGTTAGTGAAGTCGGGTGCAGATAAATAACACAGTCTCACACGGTCAGCGTCTTTCCATACCTTTACTTGTAAGATGTTCAGGCAGGTCCCAGGGAGGCTGATCCAAGGAGAGTGTATTTTGAGATAGCAGCTGGACAAGTTAGGGGCCTCCTTTACTTTCAACACGATGAGTACAACCAGCCAGAAGCGTAGTTCCCTCAATAACTCCAGCTAATCCATAGCTGTACTGCCCAGTCAGTTTTGTGGTAGGAGCCTTCCTGTGAGAGAGCTGAATTCCTGTCTTGTCGTGCACTGACTCAAAGTCTTCACTCCCCCTGACCCCAGTTACGTACTGACTATTTGGGGCTGTTTGCCGCGACCTAAGGTCCGGTAAATCTCTGGTTTTCTTACCACTATGCTTGAAGCTAATAGTGATCCTTCGATCCCCAGTGACCGGTTACAATGTGCAGGACTTCTTCAATCCAAAAGCACTTTTCCAATCATCTTTCCACTGTGCCTTTCGCCTTGTCCTCGCTGGTAGCATAAACACTCACACTTGCAAAAAGTCGTATAGTCACTCCCTTCTTCTCTCCTTTAGAGTTAGTTAACAGATTCTCAGTTATCCACTAGGCAGGAGCACGTCTCTGAACCTTTCACTGTCCTTGAGACAGGTGACTGAAGTATTTCTGCACTAAGCTCTTCTTTCTTTGTCAGTGTCTTCAAGTGAGGTACAGCTCTGACTAGGCTGAGGTGAACTAGCTCACCTGTACTAGCCTCCACTTTCTGAACTGATGAAGACCCAGGCTGGACTGCTTCCTCCCTCCTAGTCCCAGCTAGACTCCACACGTCTGCTCTGTCCGAAGACAGGAAACTGACTCCTCTAAAATCACTCAACCAATATACACCCTGACCACTCCCTCACAAGTAACTACTCTACCCTAAGGGTGTGTCTAGTGTATGTTGAGTGAATGGGTATTGAGCATTAAACTGCTGTCTCTCCACACACTCTCCAGGGTACTGCGTGTGCCTAACACCAGGGCTACACATTCCCCCATGGTAAAAGACAGCACTCCCGGGCTGTAAAATACAAAGAGACATTTTGTTTATGCATGAAAACATCAACATTAAACATTAATTCGTCCCATCCGGGAGGTGAGGATGTCTTGAACGTTGCAAAACAAAAACATTATATAGAGAAAAATACAAATATTAAATAGCATTCAATAAATATACAGTATTCTTGTGAAGGACCCGCACCAAACCTTCAACGTAGGTCCTGGGTGGGCTGCAGGACATCCGAATGCAGACCTCACTCAGTGCCACACCACACGGGTTTTTGTATTCAGAGGTAGTTGTGCTGGTTTTATGTAAAACCAAGATAAAGCACCGAAGCGCAACTATATACAAATAAGTTCTGGGCTGGCACAGTCCTCAACCTCAAAGTCCATTGTAAAACAAAGACACAGATATAATATCACATTATAATAATACTAAAGTGCAAACTTTCTCTCTGTTTACCCAGCCGGGCATTCTACTGTTAGAAATATATATATATATGTTATATACGTTATACTCATTCAACTTGTGCAAAAATTTGTAAACATACTTAAACTTTCTACAACTTTACTTATGGTAGACCCCTATCTGGATCTCACCGATTCTTCTTTACTGTTTAATTACTCATTTACTTCAAATACACTTTCCACCCCGGGGCTGGAACAATGCGATGGCCCTAGATCCCATTACTAACAAGTCATGCGCTGCTATTAGGGTCTGGGTCGCCACAGTTCTCGTGCGAACCTCTAGGGGCGCAACGGGTACATTCTCCTCACGAGACACCGATTGCGTTTCAATCACAGTTAACGATATGGACCGTGTCATGGATTGCGATTGAGACTGGGTCGCTAGTTGCGATGTAGATATTGCTTTAATTTGCGATGAACTTGCAGGGGGCGATGCTGGGGCACGGCCGGATACTGCTTGAGCTGGAGACGGGGACGCTGCGGTAGTGGTGACGTTACCTGCGTCTGGGACGGGGTCACGGACGATGGTGACGTTAAGGGCATACCATCCCTTCATTCCCCAGTGCCGTGTGTACGTGACAATGTCTCCATTAACTAAGTCCCTCCCGGGATGGCCTTGCGGTAGGTGGGATTCTACGTCCCTGCGACTAACAAAGACCCCTGGGTAGAGGCCCGGTTCACGGATGAAGCCCCAGCCCTTCCGGAGCTGGAACTCAGTCACACACCCCTGCCGCCGCGGTTCCCTCAGGGTACCTTTCTCTCTCCGGACACTTTCCTTGTCCGCGATCAGCTCTGCATGTTGTCGCTGACGATTCCGCTGAGCTTCCCGCTCTTCCTCCTGCTGGCGTTTCTGCTTCTCCTCACGACGCTGCCACTCATATTCCCACTGGGCGGTGTAGGCGACGTCATCCAGGCGCACCATCTCATCCCAGTCGACGTCTGGTAACGACGGACAGGACCCCTCCGGTGTCCCTGTCAGGGACCGATCATCTGCTGCGGCCTCCTGGCCGGGCAGGCGTTCCGGAACTGGCGGTACCTCCTCAACCTCCTTCGCCTCCACCGCTTCACCGGTGGGATCAGGATCGGTACTTTCGGGGCAGCCTCCGGTTGCTCCTTCGCCTTGGGCAGCAGAATCTTCGGTAACTCGAATCGTGGGGGGTCGTTGAGGGAGAGATCACCGCGTCCCACAGCCGCCGCTGCTCCAGGGTACGCCGGCGTCTCTCGATCTCTTCAAATCCAGGTTGGTGCTGGACCATCTTCTTCAGGCGTGCATTTTCTTCTTTTGTTTCTAGCAACGCCTGCTGCAGGTGCAGGACCACGGATAACTCCGGTGCTGGTGGCAGCTTGGCTGGGGCACGGGGCCTGCCTTCCTCCACTTCCCTGCTCGGCTGCACACGTCCTGCCTCCATGATGTTCCAGAAGATTCCTTCTTCTTCCTCCAGAGACGTCCGGTCTCTTCCGTGGAGGCGGGGTTTGCGTCTCCTCCTCTTTGCAGGAAAGGTGAAGAGGAGGCGGACCTCCTTTGCTGTAGGGCAGGATCGCATGTTGTAATAGCACTTTGAGAGGGCAGGCATTTTCTTCGCGCCACAGGGGGTACACGCCCACGAAGGTACGCCCACCTTCTTCTCCAGCGCCTGAGGGCGCGAATATGGCGACAAAGATGGCGATTTTTGGCGCCAAAAGTGCAAACAGTCCTTTTCACAAAAACAATTCCATAGGCACACAGGGCTCGCAATGCTGCAAGTTTCGTATCCTGTTCGTGACGCCAATTTGTCTCGACCCGCCACCACAATTGTGGATTACCAGGGCAATGGGGTACTCAGAGCCGAGCCCGTAGAAGTATATGGGGATTGTCACAGGTAGCTGTGGCTCGGTCTGTGGCCCTGGCGGTCTGGCGTATGTTGGGGGAATATTTACAGGGGATAGATTTATATACAGTTCGTGACGCCACCTGTAGTCTTCTGGTAATTTGTACCAGCGCTGCTGTAGATCTCTGAGGGGATGGTGAGGCAGCTAGATGTCGGGTCCCCTACAGGTGGGACTGGTCCCTCAAAGTCTATGAAGTTAGTGAAGTCGGGTGCAGATAAATAACACAGTCTCACACGGTCAGCGTCTTTCCATACCTTTACTTGTAAGATGTTCAGGCAGGTCCCAGGGAGGCTGATCCAAGGAGAGTGTATTTTGAGATAGCAGCTGGACAAGTTAGGGGCCTCCTTTACTTTCAACACGATGAGTACAACCAGCCTGAAGCGTAGTTCCCTCAATAACTCCAGCTAATCCATAGCTGTACTGCCCAGTCAGTTTTGTGGTAGGAGCCTTCCTGTGAGAGAGCTGAATTCCTGTCTTGTCGTGCACTGACTCAAAGTCTTCACTCCCCCTGACCCCAGTTACGTACTGACTATTTGGGGCTGTTTGCCGCGACCTAAGGTCCGGTAAATCTCTGGTTTTCTTACCACTATGCTTGAAGCTAATAGTGATCCTTCGGTCCCCAGTGACCGGTTACAATGTGCAGGACTTCTTCAATCCAAAAGCACTTTTCCAATCATCTTTCCACTGTGCCTTTCGCCTTGTCCTCGCTGGTAGCATAAACACTCACACTTGCAAAAAGTCGTATAGTCACTCCCTTCTTCTCTTCCTTTAGAGTTAGTTAACAGATTCTCAGTTATCCACTAGGCAGGAGCACGTCTCTGAACCTTTCACTGTCCTTGAGACAGGTGACTGAAGTATTTCTGCACTAAGCTCTTCTTTCTTTGTCAGTGTCTTCAAGTGAGGTACAGCTCTGACTAGGCTGAGGTGAACTAGCTCACCTGTACTAGCCTCCACTTTCTGAACTGATGAAGACCCAGGCTGGACTGCTTCCTCCCTCCTAGTCCCAGCTAGACTCCACACGTCTGCTCTGTCCGAAGACAGGAAACTGACTCCTCTAAAATCACTCAACCAATATACACCCTGACCACTCCCTCACAAGTAACTACTCTACCCTAAGGGTGTGTCTAGTGTATGTTGAGTGAATGGGTATTGAGCATTAAACTGCTGTCTCTCCACACACTCTCCAGGGTACTGCGTGTGCCTAACACCAGGGCTACACAGTACTAATGCCCGCCGCTTACAGAGGTGTAATTAATTATTGTTTCAATTGTGTATTTATGTGAATAGAGGATATATTTATTTATCTATCGCAGTTTTGATTTATTTATTACAGTACTGACTTATAGCGCGAGTAACACTGGTGTGTGGATAGTTTTTCCCCCCTTTATTCCCATGTGGTCTGGGAACTTACTTGCAGCTAAATCAGTTACTATACACTAGCGCCGCAGACCCAATTTCCTTTTAGTATCTACTAGTCTAATACCACTTTTCAGCTGGCAGCTGTGTATTTTCTGTTTCTATACTCTATGTTATGATGGGTGATCTTTGGGAAGATAGGAAGTATCGCATTAATTACATTCAAACATTTTTTAATATGGGACACCAAAGAACACCGAAAATTATTGCCAAAGATGTTACTGCCATAAAGGAATCATTATGACGCTTAGAACAATTGTTATTGAAGGAAATGAGGGACTTATGGGAAGTGGTCACCCTCGAAAGGTATCTAGGTTTTGACTGCATCCCAAAGGGTCTGTTGGTCCAAAAACATCTATCCGGTGATGTTGGGGATGAGACGACCCTTACTGAATGGGACGCATTATTAAAAACCTTCTCTAGGCAGGCAGTTTCTTTTATTATTAGTAAGAGGAAAAAACAACTTTTGGCTAGTAAAAATGAGATCTCTAAGCTATTCAAAGAAATTGATCCGTTTAAAGAACATCCTGAGATTAGCAACTTATCAATTAATATAAAAAATCGTCAAATTTCCAAGGAAAAGGAAATCATTGAAAAGAAAAAACGAAAATTTGGGATGGACTCAATCCCAGAGTATGAATCATCACATCAAAGAGTTGAATGTGAGTTTGAATTAATTGATCCGACGGGCGATAGTCAGATGTCGGCAGATTCATCTGAGGAGGAATTTTCTGTACATCTCTCTCCGATCAACACAGGCCTACAAATCCAATTAAGCCAACCTAGGGGTGCTGCTGACACTCAGCCCTCCAGGTCTCCACAAATAAGTATAGAGCAAGAAACCACAACTCCTATCTTGACCCAAAATCGTTTTGACATCTTAGATACAATTTCTGAATGGCCACTTACTGAATGCAATACATCCGAACCGCAAACCAGTTTACCAATAAGGCCACAAAGGGGGTCTAATATAACTAAAAAACAGTCTTCAAATGATCACAAAGCAACTAATACGTGTTTTCAATTGGGCCAAAGAAGAAGCGCAATAGGGGCTGCTGGGGGGAAACTCTCCCAAAAAAAGAAGAAATGCAAAGAAGTAAGCAACCAAGACCAAAAAATATTTAATTTAAGCAAACATGTTTTAAGCAGCAGTGAAGGATCACTTCTGAAAAAAGGACTGAAATTTGCCCCACCAGCAAAATTTAACAAGTTCCAGGCCTTTATTGGTATAAAGCAATATAAGCAGCAATTAGCCCGAAAAACATTTTCTCAAAAAAAACCTCCGGATATTAGTGTATTCACACAAACTAACGAGCAGCCACATAGGTTTACTTCCTTGAAACCCAAGTCTAAGTTTAATCCATTAAACAAATATTCAGAGGCTTTTGAATAATTTAAAAAAAACGTCATTTATGATTTGAAGAAAATTAGCAATAAAAAATGTTCAGCAATTAGATATATTTTGTCTAATAAAGAACGTGGTGCTATTCAAGAATTACAACAAAAAAAGACATTGTGATCTGCCCGGTGGATAAAGGCGGGGGTATAGTCATCATGGACTACTCCAAATATACGCCTTTAAGGTGACACAAGGACATACGAAAAACTAGATAACGATCCTATAGTCAAGTTTGTAGCTGATTTAAAAAATCTTTTGACCAAGGGGCTAAATGAGGGAGTAATCAACAAACAGGAGTTTGAGTATATGTTTACACCTTTCCCCATATTGGAGGTTTTTTAATCATATACCTAAGATCCATAAAGATCAGGTAAACCCACCTCGGTGCCCCATTATCTCTGGGATTGAAAATTTTACCTCTAACTTATCTCACTATGTGGACTGCCATCTACAGAGAATAGTACCTAATTTACCGGCCTACCACAAAGATAGTGAACATATTCTACAGATCCTGAACAAACTACAGTGGCAGGATAATTACATTATGGGTACACTTGATATTACTTCCCTGTACACAGTTATTCAACACGACAAGGTAACAGAGGCAATGACACATTTTTTTAAATCAATCACAGCTATTTTCTCTAGACAAAGTGAATTTTATTAAGGAATGTGTGCTTTTTATTTTATCACATAATTATTTTAAGTATGAAAATAACTACTATACCCAGCGGTGGGGCACAGCCATGGGTACCAGATTCGCGCCGGGCTATGATAACCTCTATGTGGGGAGGTGGGAGGAACTCCACATCCACCAAGGAGGCAGTCTTGTGAGCGGGTCTGGTCCAATTGCTCCGCTTTATTGATGACATCTTTTTTATTTGGGAGGGGGTGATGTTTCCCTAAATCAGTTTTTACGTAATATTAATAAAAATGATTTTTATCTATCTCAGCAATGAAGTTACTGGGAAAGTCCATTAAACCACAGACACTTCGACAAGTGCTTGTGGGCAGGGACGGTACATCTCGCTGATGTCACACTGGTTTAACATAGCGAAAGTCGGGATCCAGTTGGACCTTGGAATGGAACACGTCCTGCCGACACCGAGGATTGCGGGCCCTACGTCAATCAGGGTTGCCCCCACAGTCTACAGCTCCTGCATCTCCTCCTTTTCAGCCTCCATCTCCAAAATGACCACATCAGTCACAAGCTGGAAGCACTGCAGCACTTCCTCAGCCAATCGGCAACAAGCTGTGCTGAAGCTAATATGCTTAGGTGACAAACCGCACAATACTGAAGAGACGTGGACAGTTCTGAAAGAGCAGGCAGATCTGTGGCTGACAATGCTGAACCTACAGCCAGGCATGGTCATGTGTAATACTGGCCTCAACCTGGTGGCGGCTCTGAAACGAAGTGAGCTCACACACGTACCATGCCTGGCCCATGTGCTTAACCTCGTTGTTCAATGGTTTCTCAAAAGCTACCCGGAACGAACCTCCCACAGAGCAGTATATGTAAATCGCATGTCAGGAATAGGTTAAAATAGTTTGTAGCTTCTAGTGTGTAATAACGTCCTGGTCCAGAGGCCACGAAAAAAAATTATTGTGTTCCTAACGTCATGCAGTAGAGGACATCTGACTTTCCAATTGTTTGTAGCATGTCTTCTTTGTCATACAGGCCTCATCCATACTCAAATAATTATTTATTTTGTGACTAACGCGATGCAGCACAACATATTTCACCTTGGAATTTACTGCTGCTGAAATTCAGCTGTTTGCAGAGGTGGTGCAAATTTTAAAATCTAATTTTTTGTTGCAAATACTGTGCTCCTTCCACACTATATGAGCAACATGCCTGTGAAAAAACGAGGTCGTGGTGGAAGGGAAATTAGGCTTGATGTTCAAAGTGTACGTGGGGTAGGATGTAAGGTTAGTGAAAGCACTAGTGAACCAACAATGTCACGTCCTATGCAAAGCCATCTGACATCTTCTGTTACTGGACGAGCTACTCCACTACTTTCTTCGCCAGATGCACAGAGGTATGCATTGTTGATGAGGCCCAGAAAGAGCATGTGCTCGAGTGAATGGCAAGCGCAGCTTCAAGTGGCCTCTCCTTCTCTTCCTCCACCTCAACATCACACCCAGTACAATCCACAGAGGTGGCATTCAGCTTCCCCTTGCTTCACCCCCGTCCCAACTCTTCAACTGTACAAATGACTGTACAGAACCACAGATGGGTGAGTCTGAAGAGCTGTTCACTAGAGTTGTATCGGATCGGAATGGGTATCGCCGATACCCAAAAATTATCGGCAATACCCGATGCCGATACCGGAAATCCAATGTAAGTCTATGGGAACAAAATATCGGAATTAAAAAAAAAACATTCTTGCCTTGTTGGTTAATTGTACATGAAGGAAAACAACAAAGAGTAATGTAGAATGTATTGGGGGAGGTTGAGGAGACATTAAAGGCATAGATGTTTAACCCAATCAAATGGAATAGCATTAATATTTTTTTTTTTAAAGATGTTCGGATTGACGAAGAAATTGACAATGTTGTTAACCTTTTTTATATTTTGGCAAATATGTATGTTTCACAACTTCCATGCTCTTCACCTTTTTAACTTTTGCCACACTTTCTCCTTCATAATCTTCAGCAGCATCATCTTTTTCATCAAATTATTCTTCATCTTCACCTTCTTTATCTTCTTCTTAAACTTCTTGCTATTCATCTTTTTGTTAACATTACTCATATTGTTCTTATTAAACTATTATTCTTCTTCATATTCTACTTCTTCATCTTCTTCCTCTTCATCTTCTTCATCATATTATTATTTGTGACAGAGATTCCTGTACTTGTAATCTGTAAAAGTATGATATTTTCATCCTTCCGTTCTTGCTGTCACAAAAGATTTAAATTACAACAGTATTTGTCCGTGTTCAGTTTAGCCTGCAGCAGCAGGCATTTTCCAGGGGCACCACGAGGAGGAACGGACTCACCCCCATACACTGCTTAGTCTTCTTCTGCTTATAATTTAGAGCATATATTTTGCTCTTCATTTTGGTCTTATACTTCATGTTCTTCTGCTTTTTGATCTTCTGCTTATTGTTCTTCTGTCTCTTTTTCTGTATCTTGTAGTTTGTCTTAACTTTCTTTGTCCTGTTGGTGATCTTCTTCTGGGTAATCTTTTATTTCTTATTTGTGATGGTGTTCAGGCTGGTTGGCTTGATGCTCGTCGTCCTTGTGGTCGTCATCTTCTTCGGGGTGGTCATCAGGGTCGTCGTCTTCATTGTTGGAGATCCAGAGTGATTACCCAAAAAAACATTTAAAAAATCTTCAATTTGTAAATGTAGCTGAAGGTACAAGAAGGCTGACTAACTTCCGAGAACCAGCTGACGTTACTGGAACCCGGACGGGTATCAGATGGTACAAGAGACAATGGAAGTAACGAGGACCAGCTGACTGTGCTGGAACCCGGAGGGGCAGCAGAAGGAAAAGAGCCAATGGCACAACCAAGGACCAGCTGACGTTACTGGGACACGGTTACTAAGCAGGAGGTACCTGTGCTCCAAAGCACTACCAAGGACCAGCAGACGTTGCTGGAACTCGGATACCGAGATGGAGGCACCTAGGCCAAAGGCACTGCGGAGAACCAGTGGACGGTACTGGAACCCGGACGGGTAGCAGAAGTTACAAGAGCCAATGCAAGTAACGAGGACCAGCTGACTGTGCTGGAACCCGGAGGGGCAGCAGAAGGAAAAGAGCCAATGGCACAACCGAGGACCAGCTGACGTTACTGGGACACGGTTACTAAGCAGGAGGTACCTGTGCTCCAAAGCACTACCAAGGACCAGCAGACGTTGCTGGAACTCGGATACCGAGATGGAGGCACCTAGGCCAAAGGCACTGCGGAGAACCAGCTGACGGTACTGGAACCCGGACGGGTACCATAAGGCACCCATGAAAATGTAAGTTGACAGCCTGCAAGCCGTCCGCAGTTACCGAATCACACAGTCCTACGGTGGGTGCTTGTCCTATTGTCACAACTGAAACAGCCTTTATTTACATATCCCACAGCACACATACTAATCACCTAAACTGCAGGCACCATAGAGTCGGCTAACCCGAATGGAACACGACAGGACAACTTATTGGAGGCTAATTGACGTTGACACTGCCAGGAAACAGCTGTCGTGCTGTAACCAGGCTGGGCCGGAGTCAGTACCCGTGCCAAGTACTTCCGAGCAACAACTGGTGTTGTTGGAGCCCAGGGATGAGAAGAGAACAGGGTGGAGGCAGCAGGACTGTTTGCCGTACACACAGCAGGGGAACAGCTGACATTACTGAACCCCAGTAACACAGGAGCAAGTGTTGACTGTGCTAACAGCACTTCCGAGCAACAACTGGCGGTGTTGGAGCCCAGGGATGAGAAGAGAACAGGGTAGAGGCAGCAGGACTGTTGCCGTACACACAGCAGGGGAACAGCTGACATTACTGAACCCCAGTAACACAGGAGCAAGTGTTGACTGTGCTAACAGCACTTCCGAGCAACAACTGGCGGTGTTGGAGCCCAGGGATGAGAAGAGAACAGGGTGGAGGCAGCAGGACTGTTGCCGTACACACAGCAGGGGAACAGCTGACATTACTGAACCCCAGTAACACAGGAGCAAGTGTTGACTGTGCTAACAGCACTTCCGAGCAACAACTGGCGGTGTTGGAGCCCAGGGATGAGAAGAGAACAGGGTGGAGGCAGCAGGACTGTTGCCGTACACACAGCAGGGGAACCGCTGACATTACTGAACCCCAGTAACACAGGAGCAAGTGTTGACTGTGCTAACAGCACTTCCGAGCAACAACTGGCAGTGTTGGAGCCCAGGGATGAGAAGAGAACAGGGTGGAGGCAGCAGGACTGTTTGCCGTGCACACAGCAGGGGAACAGCTGCCATTACTGAACCACAGTAACACAGGAGCAAGTGTTGACTGTGCTAACAGCACTTCCAGGCAACAACTGGCGGTGTTGGAGCCCAGGGTCAAGGAGGATGTTTAAATACTAGATCAAGTATTTTCCTTGTTACGTGTCAATTAAAAATGTCTATACTCCAAACAAGAGAAAGATAACCTTTACTACCATAAGATGATGATTTCAGTTTAAAAAAATCTAGATAAATAAAGAATTGACAAACATAAACGCATACATTAACATGTTGAACAGCAATGCAAACCACAAAATAAATTGGTTAAGGAATCTGCCATACGGTTGTAAATAAAAGCATACAAGTACATATCAGAATACATTAATGATGGATAAGTAACAGTATGTACACCATTTTTATTGTATAGACAATGAATGTCTGACTTCAAAACATCATCAGCATTACAAGTTATCTGTGAGATTCATAAAATGTTACATTTGCTGAATAATGTCACTAAACAGTTTATAAAAATTATACAATTTCCATCATGTAATACTCATAATATGTGGCAATAATCATTTTTATTAACAAACATAACCTTTAAAAAGTGCATAGTGCATAGTGAAAATTGCTATTTATGCCTGACTGTCGACTTGCAAGCATGACAACGGATAGATAAGGTATATATAGATGAGACTGCATAGCCACAGATGGTGAATGGCGATGTAATACTGTACCTCAATAAAGTGTGCGTCACTACTACATACATTTTTTTATATAGCTTTATAAACAGGGTACGTGCATGTATGCTTGCGCCTTTGTTTGGATGCACAGACTGCCTTCCTGCTGTGACGCGTTGGGTAGTGAACAGTTGTGTGCAGTGTTCACTGTAGTCTGAGGTTTTCATTTTTGGAGTGCAGATCACGCTCCAGTTAGTTCTTCAACCACTGCTGGTTGTAGTCTGCTGAGCGTGTGTCACTGCCTCATCCTTGACATTTTTCTCTAATTGTTGCTGCTCCATTCTATTTCAAATAACTCAAATCTATTAGTGTGACGCGCTTCCATCCGTATCCAATACATTGGTTGCAAACACTATAGAAGTACACAAAGGGGCCTTTCACACCTAGTGAACAGTTGTGTGCAGTGTTCACTGCAGTCTCTGCGGAATAACCACACTTAGGCCTTATAACTTTTCTGACTTTCTTTATCAATCTACCAAGATAAAGAAGGCAGGGAGTAAGGCACGTGGTCGTGGCCGTGGAGTTTCAGCAGGGAGAGGACGTGGGATTCTGTGGCTGCTGCCGCCCCCAGTGACACAGCATCCACCAGTTTTCCCCGTGAGCGTTCCTTTATGCGCACTTTTGTAGGAGGTCGGCGTACCCCCCTGCTGCGGGAAGAACAAATTGAAGCCGTTGTTGGTTGGATGGCAGCCAATGCATCGACTTCAATTCCTTCCACCTCCTCTCAGGACCACAGCACTGTTGAGCAACCATCTGTCTCTTCACGGCCTGCCAAATTGCCCAGGTAGTCAGAGAGTTCTGTACAGGAGCCAGCTGAGTCTCTGCTTCTGTACTCAGAATCTGTTGGCTTGCAAACAGGGGCCCAGTCAAGCAGCATTCTGGAATGTGAAGAAGAGGGAGTATGCAGTGATGCGCAACAGCTGTGTCTCTCTGAATCTGAAGAGGCGGGTGAGCCAGTGCCGATGGTCAGCACACCGCAGAACGCATCTGATGATGATGAGACTCAGGTGCCAGTTTCTGTTGAGCATGGTGCTGGCCAGACCACCCAACAGCAGCAGGTGTTGGAAGAGGGTAGTGGAGATGATGAGGTCCAAGACCCAACATGGCGTGAGGAACTGGAAGGTGGTGGGAGCAGCTCTGAGGAAGAGATTGCCCCAACGGTACAAACAGGAGGGAGAGTTAGGCTGCAGACTCGGTTGCCTGTAGCCTCCAGTTTGGCACCTGTTCGGAGCAGTTCTCTTCCAAAAGTCAAAATGAGCGCTCACAGGACTTGCACTGCGTGGTCCTTTTTTGACACACTTGCAGATGATATTTGCTATGTCAAATGCAAGCTGTGTAATCAAAAAGTAAAAAGAGGTAAAAGTGTCAGTAACCTCAATACCACTAATATGTGGAAACATGTGCGGACAAAGCACGTAGTTGAGTTACAAAGACACACTGGAGATGTAGGCCAACCTACAGCAGCACCTACATCTTCAGGTCGTGTTGGAGCCTCTTCCTCCAGCTCACACACAGCTGGTTCGGCTTCCTCACAGGATCGCCATGGAAGAACCTCGGTCACTGTTGTCCAGAGACAAAGTGTTATTCCACGCACAGCAGCAAGTTCCCTGTCATCCTCACACTCCCAGGCCACAAAACAGCCATCGGTAGCACAGGCATGGGATAAAAGACGGCCATACTTGGCAAACCATCCACGAGCACAGGCTCTGAATGCTGGCATTGCAAAACTCCTGTCCCTTGAAATGCTGTCATTCAGGCTGGTGGAGACTGACAGTTTCCGTAACTTTATATCATTGGCAGTCCCACAATACAATGTGCCAAGCCGATTTCATTTCAGCAGGCAAGCCGTCCCTGGTCTGCAAAAGCATGTTGAGGGAAACATTAAACATGCGCTACTAAATGCAGTCAGTAGCAAGGTCCACCTGACCACCGATGCGTGGACCAGTACCCATGGCCATGGACGATACCTTTCCCTCACTGCCCATTGGGTCAATATTGTGGAGTCGGGTACTGATCTTGCGAGTGGCGCTGTACGTGTTCTGCCAACTCCAAGGATTGCAGGAATCAAGTCTGTACACATTGACTCCTCCTCCTACTCCAGTTCCTCAGAATCATCGCTGCAGGAGCCGTCACGGTCTACCTCCACATGGACCCGTGAACGCTTACCTGTTGCAACCGATATGAGCACAGCCGTGGCCAAACGTCAACAGGCCGTCCTGAAATTGTGTGTGACAATGGCCGAAATCTGGTGGCAGCTCTGGGCCTTGGCAACCTCACTCACATACCATGTCTGGCACATGTGCTCAACTTGGTCGTGCAGAGTTTTTGGAGGGGCTATCCGGATCTTGATGCACTGCTGCACAAGGTCCGCCTATAGTGCGCTCACTTGCGACGTTCCAGCATGGCCAGATCGCGCATTGCAGCTCTGCAACGCAGATTTCGCCTTCCTGAACATCGCATCATATGTAACGTACCCACCAGGTGGAATTCCACGTTACATATGTTGGAGCGGCTGTGTGAGCAGCAGGCAGCAGTAATGGAGTATCAGCTGCATCAGGCGCAATCAACTCGCAATTTGCGCCGTTCACACTTCACCACTACTGAGTGGGCCTCTATAATAATAATAATAATAATGCTTTATTTATATAGCGCCAACAGATTCCGCAGCGCTTTACAGTTTAACAGTTTCAGAACACAAGTCATAAGTAACAACGTTAACAATACAATAATTAAAGCAATATAAGCCGCCCCTGCTCGTGAGAGCTTACAATCTACAATGAGGTGGGGGAGATACAAAGTACAGGTGTTTATATACAATGGTGTATTTACAATGATGGTCCAGCCATTTTGAGGGAGTGAGGGATGGATGGAGATAGTGAATGGGCTACACACACAGACTTACACATAGAATGACTTTGATTAGTGAATGTGATAGGCCGCTCTGAACAAATGTGTTTTGAGGGAGCGCCTGAAACAATGCAAATTGCGGATAGTCCTAATTTCTTGGGGTAGAGCATTCCAGAGGATTGGCGCAGCGCGGGAGAAGTCTTGGAGTTGGGAGTGGGAGGTACGGATTAGTGCAGAGGTTAGTCGAAGGTCGTTTGCAGAGCGCAGCAGTCGGTTAGGCCGATAGATAGAAATGAGGGAGGAGATGTAGGGGGGTGCTGCACTGTGGAGAGCTTTGTGGGTGAGAACCAGTACTTTGAATTGGATCCTATAATGAATGGGCAGCCAGTGTAAGGACTGGCAAAGGACTCTATGAAGGACATCTGCCACGTTTTGCGTGCGTTTGATGAGTCAACGCGGATGGCGAGTGCAGATGATGCACTAGTAAGCCTGACTGTCCCCCTTATCTGCCTGCTTCAAAAAACACTGCAAGCACTAAGGGATGAGGTTTTGGAAGAGGTGGAGGATGAGGAGTCACAAATTCCATCACCTTCTGGACAGTCAGCGCAACGTGGTTCCTCACAAAGGGCTAGGCAGGGCTCACTTTGTGAGGAGGATGAGGAGGAGTCAATGGAGGAGGAAGACATCGCTCCAGAGGGAGGTACACAACGCTCTAGTCAGTATGTAGAGCGAGGGTGGGGTGATGCAGAGCAGGCAGAGATGACGCCTCTTGCAGGGGACAGCGTTTCTTGGCCAGTTGGGAGTCTGCAGCACATGGTTGATTTCATGCTGCAGTGCCTGAGAAACGACTGCCGCATCGCCCACATTCTCACCACGTCTGATTATTGGGTGTACACCCTCCTAGACCCTCGCTACCGGGACAACTTACAAAGCATCACCACACCGTTGAACCGGGAGCGTAAAATGGGGGAGTACCAAGACACACTGGTGCAATCCATAATGTTCTCCATTCCAGCTGAGAGCACTGCTGCTGCTACTGCTTTACAAAGCAGCTCTGTGCGTCGAGGCAGTGGAGACAGCTCTGCATCAAGAGGGAGCACAAGCAGCGCCTCTGCACAGGGCAAGACCAGTATGTTCCAAATGTGGCGAAGTTTTGTGGCAGCGCCACCAATGTCTACACCATCCGAGACGGCTCCAGTCAGCAGGAGGCAACGTTTCCGTAAGATGGCGACAGACTACATGTCTTGCCCTCTCTGTGTACTCCCAGATGGCTCTTCCCCATTCAAGTTTTGGGTCTCTAAGCTGGATACATGGCCAGAGCTTAGCCAGTATGCATTGGAGGTGCTGGCTTGCCCTGCTGCCAATGTATTATCGGAGTGCGTCTTTACTGCTGCAGGTGGTGTACTAACAGATCGTTGCATGCGACTATCCTCCGATAATATAGAACGGCTTACTTTTCTGAAAATGAACAAGGCATGGATCTCGCCTGAATTTGCCTGTCCGGTTTCCGATTAAATAACTGGTTGGCAACGTTATCCATGTCTCCTGTTATGTTCATCTTTCTACCACCTGAACTCTACTCCCTGGGCTACAACACTGCCAGTTGCTGCTCAGAAGTGTCGTGTCCACAGACCAATACACAAGCTATAGTGTTAGTGGGGTTCAGTAATGCCTGCTGTTCCCCTGCTGTGTGTCTGGCAAAAATTGAGAATTACTGGAGAACAAAGAAGTCAAAAAAAGTATCTCAAAAAATATATCAAATTTATTAGTATACAAAAAATACAGATATCAATAAAATTACAGCATTGTGCATATATATTGAATAGTTGTATATATAACTCAGGATGAGATGATACACCCAATAATAAGGACCCTGTGGATGCCTGCTCAATGCAATATCATATGTACAGAGCGCAATATATTAGGGTCATAGAAACATAATTAGATCCCCAGAGGGCTTCTATCATTATATGAACTGGCTATATTGTATTGCTCATAGCGCTGTTGTAACAATAGACAAGAAAATGTGCATTTAAATAAACAGATCATGGTAACATGTACCAATTTTAGTAGCAGGTTGTGATATCCACAGGTGTCCAGGAACCCTGACGCGCGTTTCGTGAGCCTGACGCTCACTTCCTCAAAGGGGGGCGTGGTTAATGCTGCTAACTCCAAATTAAAGTTCAAACATCTCATACTAGGCCTTTGCCTACACCCTCCTTGACCCTGGGCTTCAACACCGCCAGTTGCTGCTCAGAAGTGTTGGAAGCACAGATCAAAACAATCGCTGATGTGTTTGTGGGGTTCAGTAACACCTGCTGTTCCCCTGCTGTGTGTCCGGCAAAAATTACTGCTACCTAGCTACACATGTTGAAAAAAACATGACATGTTAAAGTGGCTAGTGCTACACATAGATATCAGGCTACACCCTTATTTCTAAGCTGTAAACAAGTGAAACGTCACCTTTAAAACCATTAAATGATTAGTCTTGGTAACAAATCTGTAAAAAAATAATTGTGACATATTATTGCAGATATCCACATGTCTAACACAAATGCTAACACAAAAGCATACTTATGCTATAGGGTACTGATGGTGAACCTTGTCACTCCATAACTTTGACAAATCCAACTCACATCATGCCTCAAATGCTGCAATGTTGGAAGTGCATAATGTGGGTTGAAGTTTGACAACAGCTGCAGTGCGAAGGTTATCCTTCAGTGTTCTTGGCTTTTAAATAAAAGCATACAAGTAAATATAATAATCCATTGTTGATTAAGGGACGTGATGTACACCTGTAATATTGTGCAAACAATGGATGTAGGACTAGTCCTCTTCAACATTACTTATATTTGTGTCATTTGAAAAAATACATATTTAATTACAAATTTAACAACCCATGTTCACTAGGTGTGAAAGGCCCCTTTGTGTACTTCTATAGTGTTTGCAAGCAATGTATTGTATACGGATGGAAGCGCGTCACACTAATAGATTTGAGTTATTTGAAATAGAATGGAGCACCCACCAATTACAGACAAATGTCAAGGATGAGGCAGGGACACACGCTCAGCAGACTACAACCAGCAGTGGTTGAAGAACTAACTGGAGCGTGATCTGCACTCCAAAAATATAAACCTCAGACTACTGTGAACACTGCACAGAACTGTTCACTATCTTTGAAAGGCCCCTTTGTGTACTTCTATAGTGTTTGCAAGCAATGTATTGTATACGGATGGAAGCGCATCACACTAATAGATTTGAGTTATTTGAAATAGAATGGAGCAGCACCAATTACAGACAAATGTCAAGGATGAGGCAGGGACACACGCTCAGCAGACTACAACCAGCAGTGGTTGAAGAACTAACTGGAGCGTGATCTGCACTCCAAAAATATAAACCTCAGACTACTGTGAACACTGCACAGAACTGTTCACTATCTTTGAAAGGCCCCTTTGTGTACTTCTATAGTGTTTGCAAGCAATGTATTGTATATTGATGGAAGCGCGTCACACTAATAGATTAGATTTTTTTAAAATAGAATGGAGCAGCACCAATTAGAGAAAAATGTCAAGGATGAGGCAGTGACACACGCTCAGCAGACTACAACCAGCAGTGGTTGAAGAACTAACTGGAGCGTGATCTGCAATCCAAAAATGAAAACCTCAGACTACAGTGAACACTGCACACAACTGTTCACTAGCTGTGAAAGGCCCATTTGTGTACTTCTATAGTGTTTGCAACCAATGTATTGGATACGGATGGAAGCACGTCACACTAATAGATCACTGTTAATTTCAATTGAATGGAGCAGCACCAATTCCACCAAATAAAAAAAAAAAGAATCAGTGAGTGACACGTGCAGAAGACTACAAACAGCGTTGGATGCAGAGCAAACTGCAGCGTCACCTGCACTCACACACACACCTTGCACAGAGCTGTGAAAACAACACTGCAAGGAAAAATGATGATTTACACAGCGGTTTCTCAAATAGCCTGCCTACAGAACAATTCACAAAAACGCTATCTGTAACTGTCCCTCAGAGTCAGCAGAGCAGCGTTCTGTCCCTAACTGAATTCACAGCACAGTGACGCTAAAATGGCGGCGGCGCCTTTTATAGTGCATTCTGACATCATTTCAGCAGCCAATCACAGCCATGCCATTAGTTAACATGACCGCAGCATTACAGGATGTGCCCACACTTCGTAGGATTCCTCATTGGCTGACTAAAATCACAGTGCCTCTCAAAGAATTATGGGAACTTCCGATTCCGGTATACGATATAGGGAAAATATCGGAACTAAGTATCGGAATTCCGATACAGCGAATATCGGCCGATACCCGATACTTGCGGTATCGGAATGCTCAACACTATGGTCATCAGAAGTGTACTCAAAAGCTTCACAAAGTCAAGAGGAGAAAATCTGCACCGAAGCCCAAAATTTTTTTAGCTAGGATCCGAGGTAGGACGAAGTAGGGTCCGAAAAGCATCCTGACCTTCGTCATCAAATGTTAACCCCTGGGGGAAAAGGAGAATCCTGATCAGACTCAGATATCTTAGGCTCAAGTGGACTATACTGTGCTGTCAGGGCAGTAAGAGGAGGAGGGCGACTCCAAAAGCGAGGAATGTGATAACACAAAGGATGATGATAATGAGTAGTGTTGAGCATTCCGATACCGCAAGTATCGGGTATCGGCCGATATTCGCGTTATCGGAATTCCGATACTTAATTCCGATACTTTTTCAATATCGTATACCGGAATCGGAAGTTCCCATAATTCTTTGAGAGGCAATGTGATTTTAGTCAGCCAATGAGGAATCCTACGAAGTGTGGGCACATCCTGTAATGCTGCGGTCATCTTAACTAATGGCATGGCTGTGATTGGCTGCTGAAATGATGTCAGAATGCACTATAAAAGGCGCCGCCAGCCATTTTAGCGTCACTGTGCTGTGAATTCAGATAGGGACAGAACGCTGCTCTGCTGACTCTGAGGGACAGTTAGAGATTGCGATTTAGTGTACTGTGCTGTAGGCAGGCTAGCACCAACCGCTGTGTAAAGCTTCCTTTTGCCTGCAGTGTTGTTTTAACAGCTCTGCAAGGTGTGTGTGAGTGCAGGTGACGCTGCAGTTTGTCTGCATCCAACGCTGTCTGTAGGCATCTGCACGTGTCACTCACAGACTCTTTTTTTTTTTCTTTAGTGTAATTCTAGCTGCTCCATTCAATAGAAATTATAGTGTGATGCGCTTCCATCCGTATACAATACATTGGTTGCAAACACTATAGAAGTAGACAAAGGAGTAGCCTTTCCCAGATTGTGGACAGTTGTGTTTCAGTGTTCACTGCAGTCTGTGTTTTTTTTTTTTTTGAGTGCACATCACGCTCCAGTTACTTGTTCAAGCACTGCTGCTTGTACTCTGCTGAGCGTGTCTCAGTGGCTCATCCTTTTCATTTATCTCCAATTGGTTCTGCTACATTCCATTTAAAATAAATCTAATCTATTAGTGTGACGCGCTTCCATCCGTATACAATACATTGGTTGCAAACACTATAGAAGTAGACAAAGGAGTAGCCTTTCCCAGATTGTGGACAGTTGTGTTTCAGTGTTCACTGCAGTCTGTGTTTTTTTTTTTTTGAGTGCACATCACGCTCCAGTTACTTGTTCAAGCACTGCTGCTTGTACTCTGCTGAGCGTGTCTCAGTGGCTCATCCTTTTCATTTATCTCCAATTGGTTCTGCTACATTCCATTTAAAATAAATCTAATCTATTAGTGTGACGCGCTTCCATCCGTATACAATACATTGGTTGCAAACACTATAGAAGTAGACAAAGGAGTAGCCTTTCCCAGATTGTGGACAGTTGTGTTTCAGTGTTCACTGCAGTCTGTGTTTTTTTTTTTTTTGAGTGCACATCACGCTCCAGTTACTTGTTCAAGCACTGCTGCTTGTACTCTGCTGAGCGTGTGTCAGTGGCTCATCCTTTTCATTTATCTCCAATTGGTTCTGCTACATTCCATTTAAAATAAATCTAATCTATTAGTGTGACGCGCTTCCATCCGTATACAATACATTGGTTGCAAACACTATAGAAGTAGACAAAGGAGTAGCCTTTCACAGATTGTGAATAGTTGTGTTTCAGTGTTCACTGCAGTCTGTGAGGTATTTTTTTTTTTTTTAAATGCAGATCACGCTCCATTTACTTCTTCAACCACCGCTGCGTGTACTCTGCTGAGTGTCTGTCACTGGCTCATCCTTGTCATTTTTCTAAAATTGGTGCTGCTTTATTCTATTTAAAATAATTCAAATCTATTACAGTGACGTGCTTCCATCCGTATACAATACATTGGTTGCAAACAATATAGAAGTACACAAACGGGCCTTTCACAGCTACTGAACATGGGTTTTTAATTTTTAACTAAAATATGTATTTTTTCAAATGACACAAATATAAGTAATGTTGAAGAGGAATAGTCCTACATCCATTGTTTGCACAATATTACAGGTGTACATCATGTCCCTTAATCAACAATGTATTATTATATTTACTTGTATGCTTTTATTTAAAAGCCAAGAACACAGAAGGATAACCTTCGCACTGCAGCTGTTGTCAAAGTTCAACCCACATTATGCACTTCCAACATTGCAGCATTTGAGGCATGATGTGAGTTGGATTTGTCAAAGTTATGGAGTGACAAGGTTCACCATCAGTACCCTATAGCATAAGTATGCTTTTGTGTTAGCATTTGTGTTAGACATGTCGATATCTGCCATAATATGTCACAATTATTTAGTTACAGATTTGTTACCAACACTAATCATTGAATGGTTTTAAATTTGACGTTTCACTTGTTTACAGCTTAGAAATAAGGGAGTAGCCTGATATCTATGTGTAGCACTAGCCACTTTAACATGTCATGTTTTTTTCAACATGTGTAGCTAGGTAGCAGTAATTTTTGCCGGACACACAGCAGGGGAACTGCAGGCGTTACTGAACCCCACAAACACATCATCGATTGTTTTGATCTGTGCATCCAACACTTCTGAGCCCAGGGTCAAGGAGGGTGTAGCCTGAGGCCTAGTATGAGATGTTTGAACTTTAATTTGAACTTTAATTTGGAGTTAGCAGCATTAATTTTTGTCAGACACGCAGCAGGGGAACAGCAGGCGTTACTGAACCCCACTATCACTATAGCTTGTGTATTGGTTTGTGGACACGACACTTCTGAGCAGCAACTGGCAGTGTTGTAGCCCAGGGAGTATAGCTCAGGTGGTAGAAAGATGAACATAACAGGAGACATGGAAAACGTTGCCAACCAGTTAGTTAATCTGAAACCGGACAGGCAAATTCAGGCGAGATCCATGCCTAGTTCATTTTCAGAAAAGTAAGCCGTTCTACATTATCGGAGGATAGTCGCATGCAACGGTCTGTTAGTACACCACCTGCAGCAGTAAAGACGCGCTCCGATAATACACTGGCAGCAGGGCAAGCCAGCACCTCCAATTCATACTGGCTAAGCTCTGGCCATGTATCCAGCTTAGAGACACAAAACTTGAATGGGGAAGAGCCATCTGGGAGTACACTGAGAGGGCAAGACATGTAGTCTGTCACCATCTTACGGAAATGTTGCCTCCTGCTGACTGGAGCCGTCTCGGATGGTGTAGACATTGGTGGCGCTGCCACAAAACTTCGACACATTTGGAACATACTGTTCTTGCCCTGTGCAGAGGCGCTGCTTGTGCTCCCTCTTGTTGCAGAGCTGTCTCCACTGCCTCGACGCACAGAGCTGCTTTGTAAAGCAGTAGCAGCAGCGCTCTCGGCTGGAATGGAGAACATTATGGATTGCACCAGTGTGTCTTGGTACTTCCGCATTTTACGCTCCCGGTTCAACGGTGTGATGAGGCTTTGTAAGTTGTCCCGGTAGCGAGGGTCTAGGAGGGTGTACACCCAATAATCAGACGTCGTGTGAATGTGTTCGATGCGGCGGTCGTTTCTCAGCCACTGCAGCATGAAATCAACCATGTGCTGCAGACTCCCAACTGGCCAAGAAACGTTGTCCCCTGCAAGAGGCGTCATCTCTGCCTGCTGTGCATCACCCCACCCTTGGTCTACATACTGACTAGAGCATTGTCTACCTCCCTCTGGAGCGATGTCTTCCTCCTCCATTGACTCCTCCTCATCCTCCTCACAAAGTCCTTCAAATACATATAAATTTACAAAATTTAAAACTCAAAATTTAAAAACTTTGTATCATAATTCTGTAACATCAGTTTATGGAAACACAATAGCATTACAAAAGGATAGACAAAAAATGTACATTATGTGCTTTGTAAATACATTAAAAGTTTGTAATGGTTATGAAAATATAGACAGCGACTCTGGAGGTTCAATTGTTGATACAGCATGGTACTTTGAAAGTCCTCCAGCCCTTTGTGAGGAACCACGTTGCGCTGACTGTCCAGAAGGTGATGGAATTTGTGACTCCTCATCCTCCACCTCTTCCAAAACCTCATCCCTTAGTGCTTGCAGTGTTTTTTGAAGCAGGCAGATAAGGGGGACAGTCAGGCTGACTAGTGCATCATCTGCACTCGCCATCCGCGTTGACTCATCAAACGCACGCAAAACGTGGCAGATATCCTTCATAGAGTTATTCGCCACTCATTACACTGGCAGTGGCTGCCCATTCATTATAGGATCCAATTCTAATTACTGGTTCTCACCAACAAAGCTCTCCACAGCGCAGCACCCCCCTACATCTCCTCCCTTATTTATATTTATCGGCCTAACCGACTGCTGCACTCTGCAAACGACCTTCGACTAACCTCTGCACTAATCCGTACCTCCCACTCCCAAGTCCAAGACTTCTCCCGCGCTGCGCCAATCCTCTGGAATGCTCTACCCCAAGAAATTAGGACTATCCGCAATTTGGATGGTTTCAGGCGCTCCCTCAAAACACATTTGTTCACAGTGGCCTATCACATTCACTAATCAAAGTCATTCTATGTGTAATTCTGTGTGTGTAGCCCATTCACTATCTCCATGCATCCCTCACTCCCTTAAAATGGCTGGACCATCATTGTAAAAACACCATTGTATATAAACACCTGTACTTTGTATCTCCCCCACCTCATTGTAGATTGTAAGCTTTCACCAGCAGGGGCGGCTGATTTTGCTTTAATTATTGTATTGTTAACGTTGTTACTTATGACTTGTGTTTTGAAACTGTTAAACTGTAAAGCACTGCGGAATATTATGGCGCTATATAAATAAATAATATTATTATTCTTATTATAGAGGCCCACTCAGTAGTGGTGAAGTGTGAACGGCGCAAATTGCGAGTTGACTGCGCCTGATGCACCTGATACTCCATTACTGTTGGCTGCTGCTCACACAACCGCTCCAACATATGTAACGAGGAATTCCACCTGGTGGGTACGTCACATATGATGCGATGTTCATGAAGGTGAAATCTGCGTTGCAGAGCTGCAATCAGCGATCTGGCCATGCTGGAACGTCGCAAGTGAGCGCACTCTAGGCGGACCTTGTGCAGCAGTGCATCAAGATCCGGATAGTCCCTCAAAAAACTCTGCACGACCAAGTTGAGCACATATGACAGACATGGTATGTGAGTGAGGTTGCCAAGGCCCAGAGCTGACACCAGATTTCGGCCATTGTCACACACTACCAAGCCTGCCTGTAGATTCTCTTCCAAAAACCACACGTCGCTCTCCTGCTTTATGGCATTACAGAGCTCCTGCGCTGTGTGGCTAAGATTCCCCATGGAAATTAATTTCAGGACGGCCTGTTGACATTTGGACACGGCTGTGCTCATATCGGTCGCAACAGGTAAACGTTCACGGGTCCATGTGGAGGTAGACCGTGACGGCTCCTGCAGCGATGATTCTGAGGAACTGGAGTAGGAGGAGGAATCAATGTGTACAGACTTGATTCCTGCAATCCTTGGAGTTGGCAGAACACGTACAGCGCCACTCGCAAGATCAGTACCCGGCTGCACAACATTGACCCAATGGGCAGTGAGGGAAAGGTATTGTCCCTGGCCATGGGTGTTAGAACCCTCTTGTTAGGTTTTGTTTCAGTTTGCTGGTCACATGACCTTTTTTCCCTATTTAGTCTGGCTCCGCCCTTCTGGCTTTGCTTGACTTCATTGTATTATCTACTGTTAAGCTAGCCGGGTGCTTAGGTGCCTTAATCTGTCAGTTTTGCTTGATGTTAGGATCACAAAGTATTTATTTTTCTGTTTAATTATCCATGCTACAATTTATGTTAGGAGGTGTCCACCTTTTCTCCCAGTCCCTAGATCTTGTAGGGATTACTCCCTCGCAACTATAGGTCTTCGTTCACACTAGATGAGGACTTTAGCGGGTCTGGTCGCAGGATCAGGTTCCCCGTTACATCGTAGGGATTCAGCTTAGTTGTATTGTAGGGACAGAATTCCCTTCTTTCCTTACTGGTTGTAGCAGATCATAACAATGGGTACTGGTCCACGCATCGGTGGTCAGGTGGACATTGCTACTGAGGGCTTTTAGTAGCGCATGTTTAATTTTTCCTCAACATGCTTTTGCAGACCAGGGACGGCTTGCCTGCTGAAATGAAATCGGCTTGGCACATTGTATTGTGGGACTGACAATGATATTCAGTTACGGAAACTGTCTGTCTCCACCAGCCTGAATCACAGCATTTCAAGGGACAGGAGTTTTGCAATGCCAGCATTCAGAGCCTGTGCTCGTGCATGGTTTGCGGAGTATGGCCGTCTTTTATCCCATGCCTGTGCTACCGATGGCTGTTTTGTGGCCTGGGAGTGTGAGGATGACAGGGAACTTGCTGCTGTGTGTGGAATAACAGTTTGTCTCTGGACAACAGTGGCCGAGGTTCTTCCATGGCGATCCTGTGAGGAAGCAGAACCAGCTGTGTGTGAGCTCGATGAAGAGGCTTCAACACAACCTGAAGATGTAGGTGCTGCTGTAGGTTGGCCTACATCTCCAGTGTGTCTTTGTAACTCAACTACGTGCTTTGTCCGCACATGTTTCCACATATTTGTGGTATTGAGGTGACTGTCACTTTTAGCTATTTTTAATTTTTGATTACACAGCTTGCATTTCACATAGCAAATATCATGTGCAAGTGTGTGAAAAAAGGACCACGCAGTGCAAGTACTGGGAGCGCACGTTTTGACTTGTGGAAGACAACTGCTCCGAACAGGTGCCAAACTGGAGGCTACAGGCAACCGAGTCTGCAGCCTAACTCTCCCTCCTGTTTGTACCGTTGGGGCAATGTCTTCCTCTATCTTCCTTCTATCACTAACCATTTCTCTAGGCCTCTCCCAGCTTTCAACCAAAGTACTGGTTCTCAGCCACAAAGCTATCCACAGTGCAGCACCCCTCCTACATCTCCTCCCTCATTTCTATCTATCGGCCTAACCGACTGCTGCGCTCTGCAAACGACTTTCGACTAACCTCTGCACTAATACGTACCTCCCACTCCCGACTCCAAGACTTCTCCTGCTCTACGCCAATCCTCTGGAATGCTGTACCCCACGAAATTAGGACTATCCACAATTTGCATGGTTTCAGGCGCTCCCTCAAAACACATTTGTTCAGAGCGGCCTATCACATTCACTAATCAAAGTCATTCTATGTATTCTATGTAAGTGTGTGTGTGTCTCTAGCCCATTCACTATCTCCATCCCTCAGTCCCTTAAGATGGCTGGAACATCATTGTAAATGCACCATTGTATATAAACACCTATACTTTGTATCTCCCCCATCTCATTGTACATTGTAAGCTGTCACGAGCAGGGGCGACTTATTTAGCTTAAATTATTGTATTGTTAACGTTGTTACTTATGACTTGTGTTCTGAAACTGCTAAACTGTAAAGCGCTGCGGAATATGATGGCGCTATATAAATAAATATTATTATTATTCCTCTGAGCTGCTCCCACCACCTTCCTGTTCCTCATGCCATGTTGGGTCTTGGACCTCATCATCTCCACTACCCTCTTCCAACACCTGCTGTTGGGTGGTCTGGCCAGCACCATGCTCAACAGAAACTGGCACCTGGGTCTCATCATCATCAGATGCGTTCTGCGGTGTGCTGACCATCGGCACTGTCTCACCCGCCTCTTCAGATTCAGAGAGACACAGCTGTTGCGCATCACTGCATACTCCCTCTTCACATTACAGAATGCTGCTTGGCTGGGCCCCTGTTTGCAAGCCAATAGATTCTGAGAACAGAAGCAGACACTCAGCTGGCTCCTGTACAGAACTCTCTGACTGCCTGGGCAATTTGCCAGGCGGTGAAGAGACAGATGGTTGCCCAACAGTGCTGTGGTCCTGAGAGGAGGTGGAAGCAATTGAAGTCGATGCATTGGCTGACATCCAAACAACAACGTCTTCAATTTGTTCTTCCCGCAGCAGGGGGTACTCCGAGCTCCTACAAAAGTGCGCATAAAGGAACGCTCACGGGGAAAACTGGTGGATGCTGTGTCACTGGGGGCCGCAGCAGCCACAGAATCCCCACGTCCTCTCCCTGAAGAAACTCCACGACCACGTGCCTTACTCCCTGCCTTCTTCATCTTGGTAGATTGATAAAGAAAGTCTGAAAAGTTATAAGGTCTAAGTGTGGTTATTCCGCAGAGACTGCAGTGAACACTGCACACAACTGTTCACTACCCAATGCGTCTCAGCAGGAAGGCAGTCTGTGCGTCAAAACAAAGGCACAAGCATACATCCATGTACCCTGTTTATAAAGCTATATAAAAAAAATTATGTAGTAGTGACGCACACTTTATTGAGGTACAGTATTACATCGCCATTCACCATCTGTGGCTATGCAGTCTCATCTATATATACCTTATCTATCTGTTGTCATGCTTCCAAGTCGACAGTCAGCCATAAATAGCAATTTTCACTATGCACTATGCACTTTTTAAAGGTTATGTTTGTTAATAAAAATGATTATTGCCACATATTATGAGTATTACATGATGGAAATTGTATAATTTTGTATAAAATATTTAGTGACATTATTCAGCAAATGGAACATTTTAGTAATATCACAGATAACTTGTAATGCTGATGATGTTTTGAAGTCAGACATTCATTGTCTATACAATAAAAATGGTGTACATACTGTTACTTATCCATCATTAATGGATTCAGATATGTACTTGTATGCTTTTATGTACAACCGTATAGCAGATTCCTTAACTAATTTATTTTGTGGTTTGCATTGCTGTTCAACATGTTAATGTATGTGTTTATGTTTGTCAATTCTTTATTTATCTAGATATTAGTTTAAATGAAATCATCATCTTATGGTAGTAAAGGTTATCTTTCTCTTGTTTGAAGTATAGACATTTAAAATTGACAGGTAACAAGGAAATTACTTGATCTAGTATTTAAACATCCTCCTTGACCCTGGGCTCCAACACCGCCAGTTGTTGCTCGGAAGTGCTGTTAGCACAGTCAACACTTGCTCCTGTGTTACTGGGGTTCAGTAACGTCAGCTGGTCCTCGGTTGTGCCATTGGCTCTTTTCCTTCTGCTGCCCCTCCGGGTTCCAGTACCGTCAGCTGGTTCTCCGCAGTGCCTTTGGCCTAGGTGCCTCCATCTCGGTATCCGAGTTCCAGCAACGTCTGCTGGTCCTTGGTAGTGCTTTGGAGCACAGGTACCTCCTGCTTAGTAACCGTGTCCCAGTAACGTCAGCTGGTCCTCGGTTGTGCCATTGGCTCTTTTCCTTCTGCTGACCCTCCGTGTTCCAGCACAGTCAGCTGGTCCTTGTCACTTGCATTGGCTCTTGTACCTTCTTCTACCCGTCCGGTTCCAGTACCGTCAGCTGGTTCTCCGCAGTGCCTTTGGCCTAGGTGCCTCCATGTCGGTATCCGAGTTCCAGCAACGTCTGCTGGTCCTTGGTAGTGCTTTGGAGCACAGGTACCTCCTGCTTAGTAACCGTGTCCCAGTAACATCAGCTGGTACAAGATTGTGCTACAAATACAAGATACGGAACAAGAGACACAAGAACAATAAGCAGAAGATCTAAAAGCAGAAGAACATGAAGTATAAGACCAAAATGAAGAGCAAAATATATGCTCTAAATTCTAAGCAGAAGAAGACTAAGCAGTGTATGGGGGTGAGTCCGTTCCTCCTGTGGTGCCCCTGGAAAATGCCTGCTGCTGCAGGCTAAACTGAACACGGACAAATACTGTTGTAATTTAAATCTTTTGTGACAGCAAGAACTGAAGGATGAAAAATTCATACTTTGACAGATTACAAGTACAGGATTCTCTGTCACAAATAAGAATATGATGAAGAAGATGAAGCAGAATATGAATAAGAATAATAGTTTAATAAGAAGAATATGAGCAATGTTAACAAAGATGAATAGCAAGAAGTTTAAGAAGAAGATAAAGAAGGTGAAGATGAAGAATAATTTGATGAAAAAGATGATGCTGCAGAAGATTATGAAGGAGAAAGTGTGTGAAAAGTTAAAAAGGTGAAGATGAAGAGCATGGAAGTTGTGTAATATACATATTTGCCAAAATAGAAAAAACGTTAACAACATTGTCAATTTCTTCGTCAATCCGAACATCTTTAAAAAAAAAAATATTTATGCTATTCCATTTGATTGGGTTAAACATCTATGCCTTTAATGTCTCCTCAACCTTCCCCAATACATTCTACATTACTCTTTCTTGTTTTCCTTCATGTACAATTAACCAACAAGGCAAGAATGGGTTTTTTTTATTTCGATATTTTGTTCCCATAGACTTACATGGGACTTTCGGTATCGGGTATCGCCGATATTTTAATGTTATCGGCGATACCATTCCGATTCCGATACTTTTGGATATCGGAAAGTATCGCTCAACTCTAATAATGAGGTGTTAGATACCAGTTAGCGTGAACATAGAGGCACATAGCTGAGTACGTCATCTGAGGAGGAAGATGAGGAGGTTACGTTGCAGTGACGTTGCAGACATGTAGTGATGCAGCCAAGATGAGCAATGCATCCTTAGCCACAACTGTGGCTGTGACCAGAAGCATCTGCAGGTCTGCAGTTCGCAAGGGTTGCATGGGGTGCTTAGCCTGGGCATTTTTTTACACTGCAAAGTATGAGCCAAGTCACTTAATCTGCCAACTTTGAAAAAAAACTAGGTAGAGGTAAAAAGTGCAATAATTTGACAATTACATGTATGAACCTTCACATGCGCAATCGACATGTATTACTCTAGGAATGCTACTGTGCAAAAATGCGGACTAGCGGACCTCAACAACCATCAGACACCCCATCAATTGCATCTGCTCTTCTTCCTCCTTGCTACTTTGCTAATTATTGAGAACCTTGGGTTCTTTACCCGCTCCAGTCATGCTGAATGAGAGCCAGCCATCAGCTGTAATGTAAGTGAATATGCCTACTGTTTTTGACCGATCTCAGAGAACGAGCACACCACAAATTTCTCTATCCACAGTAACATCTCCATCTGCACCTCTCCTATGGTCCAGCAGTTTGTCCGGTTCACTGTAATCCGCCCTCTCTCAGCACTGCAGCCAGCCCACGGTACCACAGTTGTGGTCATGTAAAAAATATTTTCCTTCTACACATGATAAAGCTAAAGGTACTGTCACACTAAACGAGATCGCTAACGAGATCACTAATGCGTCATCGATTTTATGACGCAGTAGCGATCTCGTTAGCGACGCAGCTGTGTGTGACATGTAGCAGCGATGTGGCCCCTGCTGCGATGTCGCTGATCGCTCATGAACGTTCTGAGCCGTTTTTTGGTCGTTGGTGTCCCGCTGGTGAGCCTGAATCGCTGAGTGTGACACTCTTTATGAACGACTTCACCAGAGTCGCAGGTGGGACTAGGCTTTCCCAACGACCGCAGAGGTCGTTATACAGATCGCTGATGAGTTGTGTTTGGAATCTAACTAGCGACCACATAGCGATCGCACCAGCGATCTCACCAGGTCGTGTCGTTGTCGTGATCGCTGGTGCGATCGCTAAGTGTGACAGTGCCTTAAGAGGTTGAACTCAACCATCTCCAATCTCTTGGCCAACAAATGCTGCCTTTCCGCCTGTTAGATACAGACAGCTTCCGAAAGCTGATAGCCATCATAGAGCCCAATTACCGATTGCCCAGTCGCCATTACTTTTCTTAGACAGCTGTGCCTGTGCTACACCCGCATGTTGCAGACAACATCTCCCATTCCTTGACTAAATCTAAGTCTGCCAGTGTGCATTTCACCACAGACGATTGGACGAGTAAGCATTGCCATGGGTGTATCATCCCGCTGACTGGACATGAGGTGACTCTGGTGGCTGTGGGGGCAGGCGCTGCTCCGCAAGTCTTGCAGTTCCCAAGGCTTGCAGGGCAATCCTTAACATTTAACACTTCCTCCACTGCTTCTGCCTCCTCTATCTCCTCTAGGGCCTCAACCTGTGCCCTCAACCTCTGCCTTAATAAGACACGCATTCCAACAGTGCATAGTGAATCCCCACCACCTCCGTACTGTGCAGTCAGGGCTTACCTCAATCAGTCAGTGTTAAAATTAATATGCATTGGACATCTCAATCAAACAGCTGAAGAGTTGTGGACAGCTGAGTTTGATAAATGGCTGTCTCCGCTGAACCGGCATCCAGGGAAGGTCGTGTCCAATAATGGTGTGAACCTGGTGGTGGAAATCTCGCACACATGCCTTGCATAACTCACACCCTCAGCCTGGTGGCACAGCATTTTTTTCTCCACTATCCTGGCTTGGGTGTGCTGCTACAGAAAGCACGAAATTTGTGTGCTCATTTCCGCCATTCATACTCCTCAGGTCATCGACTTGCTTCCTGCAGAAGTCTTTATCCATATCAGTTAACAGGTTGATAACGATGTGCCAACACGGTGGAATTCCACTCTACACATGTTGCAGTGACTGTGGAAGCAGCACCGAGCCTTGACACAGTATGTCATGTCGTATAGCTTGGGCCGATGCAGAAAGAACGTGGAGAATATCACGTTTATGGAGTGGGCACAGATTAAGGACCACCGCATCCTTCTGCACAGTTTCAAAATGGCTACTAAGATGGTTAGAGCTGACGAAACCGTCATCAGCATCGCTACTCTGGTCATCTATATGCTGGAGCAGACTTTGATTAGCCTGCTGGAGGAGGTACCAGAAGTAGAGGAGGAAACAGAGGAGGATGCAGAAGGGATAATATTTTCTCTTATTCCAGACTGTCATCACACAGGCGGGTGCCAAGGGAGTTTGTTTACTGTGTTCTAGGGAAACTTGTGATAACAGACAAACTGTTATCGAAGGTGCAAGATCCGAGGAACAAATGAAGGGAGAAGAGGTGATGGGCGAGCAACTGTTAGATGAAGGGGATAATCCTCCCCTCACTGTTGTTCGTGGTTGGTGAAAGGGGACAGAGGAAACAAGCATCATTGTTACCCAGCCACCAAGACAGCATGGGCTTGGACCTTAGGGTAGAGCCCAACATATGAGTGTATTCTTGCTACACTGTAACATAAGATCCATATAGTTATGGTTAGGAGTACTGCTGACTAGAGATGAGCGACTTTGCCTTTTTTCAGGTCGAGTCGGGTTTCATGAAACCCGACTTTCTCAAAAGTCGAGTCGAACGAAATCGGATGACTATCGGGAAAAGTTGGAGGTCCGACTGAAACACGAAACCCAATGCAAGTCAATGGGGAAGCAAAGTCGGCAGGGAGTGGAGGACAGTAAACACACCCACAGTGCCCATTTCAATGCCAACGACATCAATTCTTATTATTTAAGCTTGGCAACCTTAATTTGCTTGATAATAATAGTTACGCTTTGAAAGCTGGGGGTTATTTTGCTAAAGTTGTGGGGGGTAGAGATGGCTCCAGCTTTTCGTGTGCCCCACGCGAAAGAGTGTCAGTGGGCCCTTTTAACACATACCACAATTCACGATGCTCCGATATAGCACAGAAATATAGGTATAGTACAATGACAAATACTTCACTTCTTACATTACATGAGAGATATCTATTTTAAATTCTACAATAGCTCAAAAACTGGACAGCATATTCCTCCATACAGTATTATGGCCACCACATAGTGCGCCATACAGAATAATGAGCCCCATATATTGCTCCATACAGAATAATTGGTCCCATATAATGTTCCATACAGTATATGATTAGTTCCACATAATGCTCCAGTATATGATGGTCCCCATATAATGTGCCATACAGTATAGGACGGTCCCCATAGAGTAGAATGAGCCCCTCATATTGCTCCATACAGTATTATGAGTCGTCAAATATAAAGCTCCATACAGTATATGATGGGCCCCATATTTTGCTCCTTACAGATTAGGCTCCATATAATGCTCCATACAGAATAGGCCCCATATGTGCTCCATATGATGCTCCATACCCTATATGATGCCCCATAAATAATGAACCCCATATGATGCTCCAGTATTTGATAGACCCCATGGATGATGCTCCAGTGTGTGATTGGCGAATATAATGCTCCATATATAATTGGCCCCATTTATAATGCTCCAGTGTATAATGGGCCCCTTAAATTCTGCTCCAGTTTCTGATGCCCCCCATTTAGAATGCTCCAGTATATGATGGGCCCCATGGATGATGCTCCAGTTTATGAAGGGCCAATATAATGCTCCATTTATAATGGGCCCCATTTATAATGCTCCAGTGTATAATGGGCCCCGTAAATGCTGCTCCAGTGTCTGATGTCCCCCATTTAGAATGCTCCAGTATATGATGGGCCCCATGGATGATGCTCAAGTGTATGATGGGCCCCATATATCATTCTCTAGTGTATAATGCTCCCCATATATTGCTCCAAACAAAATGAAATACCTCTTCTCGTTGGTCACTGCTCTACTCTGGACTCCTCAGCATCACCATCTTCCAGCTCTCTGCACTTGGACTGTTTAGGCAGAGGGCGTACAGACGAGACGTCATCGCACTCTCTGACCTGAATGTCACTGTCAGGAAACGTGGAAGACATCACAGTGGTGGAGCAGGGAGCGGTAAGTATTGAAAGTGCTGTGGCCCTGAGCAAGCAGGGGGGGCCCACTCATGGGCGACGGCACTGGCACAGGGCCCCTCACATTATGCTGGTGTGTCTGACGGCAAGTGGGCCCCTCCACCGTCAGAGACACTTTTGCGTACTGTGAGGGGCTCTGTGACAGTGTGGTCACCCACGAGTCGGCCCCTCCCACCTACTCAGGGAACCGACATTTGCCCGGGTGCGCCAGGTGCCGACGACGGCCCTGGGGGGGGTACAGCCTAGTTAGGGAGGTGGAAAAACTGGCATATGTTGAGGTGTAGGCTGGACGTTCAGCATCTGCAAATGGAGGAATTGGAGAAATCGGAGGAAGAGGAGGACAAAGCGAGCCATTTTGCTGGCAACCTATGTGTCATCAGGGGAAGGTGGTACAAAATCCTTTGAAACCCAGGCATGATTCATTTTAATGAAGGTGAGATCATCAACATTTTGGGTCGACAGCCGGGTCCTTCTTTCTGTCAGGATTGATCCAGCAGCAATGAAGACTCTTTCTGATAGCACACTACCAGCAGGGCAAGCAAGCTCCTGTAAGGCATATTGTGCCAATTCAGGCCAGGTGTCCAGTTTACAGGCACAGTGTAGCGCCGGCGTCCCTGCCCTCTGCCAGGCAGGGACGCTGTTCCCCTGCGCCAGCCTCCTCTGCCAGGCAGGGACGTCGCCCCCCTTACCCACGCTCGGCGTCCTCCTTCCGCCCTGCTGGGGTCGCGCGCTCCTTCCCTGCTGCTGGACTTAGGGCGCGCGCCCGCGCACTCCCCCGCTCTTAAAGGGGCCGCGCGCATCTTTCAAAAAAGGTCCTCGGCCAATGCCGGAGGACTCCACCCTATATAAAGTACTCCCTCCTTAATGGAGGTGCCCGAGCAATGTTGTTGCACTGTTTACTCTGCTTCAGCCCTCAGGTTCCGTTACCAGTTACCTGCCTGTCTCCTGCCAGTTTGCTGTCTGCTACCTGTCCGCAAGCCTACCTGGAGGTTCGGCCGTCACCGGTGGTGACCATCGGCTATTCCAGAGAATCTCGCCTGCTCACTTGGGGGCGCTCATCTGCCATCTGCCTGCAGACCTACCCGGAGGTTCGGACGTCACATGCGGTGACCATCGTCTATTCCAGAGACTCTCGCCTGCTCACTTGGGGGCGTTCATCTGCCATCTGCCTGCAGACCTACCCGGAGGTTCGGACGTCACATGCGGTGACCATCGTCTATTCCAGAGACTCTCGCCTGCTCACTTGGGGGCGTTCATCTGTCATCTGCCTGCTAGCCTACCGGGAGGCTCCACCATCTCAGGTCGTATATACCTGTCCTTCCAGAGACTGCCCCGGTCACTTGCCGTGACTACCTGTCTGTCCTTCCAGAGACTGCCCCGGTCACTTGCCGTGACTACCTGTCTGTCCTTCCAGAGACTGCCCCGGTCACTTGCCGTGACTACCTGTCTGTCCTTCCAGAGACTGCCCCGGTCACTTGCTGTGACTACCTGCCTGTCCTTCCAGAGACTGCCCTGGTCACTTGCCGTGACTACCTGCCTGTCCTTCCAGAGACTGCCCAGGTCACTTGCCGTGACTACCTGCCCATCTATCCAGAGACTGTCCCTGTCACTTGCCGTGACTTCCTGTCCGTCTCCCCGGGCGCCACCCGCTCCTTTACAAGGAGAGCCTCCTTGTATAATAAAGCTCAGAGGTTCCGCCTCCCAGACCCGTTACAGTTTGCTCGGGCCATGGAACCCGGTGGCACCCAAACCCCTTGACTCTCTGACCTGTGTCATGAACTGTCTCGTCAGAGGTCTCAACAGGAGTCCATCCTGGGTCATCTGCGGAATGTTAATTCCCGCCTGGACACCCTGACTACTTCACCAGCAACCACCACTGGCGCCATGACTCGCAATCCGGCAGTTCCGTTGCTTACCAATTCCGTGGTTTCCGTTCCTGGACCTCGACTTTCTGCTCCTCCACGGTTTGGAGGCGATCCTACTCTGGCTCGGGGTTTCATTAACCAGTGTACCCTGCATTTCGAACTCCTGGCTCACCAGTTTAACTCCGACCGGGCCAAAATTGCCTTCATTATGTCCCATCTCACCGGAGAGGCTCTGGCCTAGCTCAATCCTCTCTGGGAGAGAGAAGATCCTCTGGTGTCTGACCTGCCTGCTTTTCTCTCGGCCTTCCGGAAGGTATTCGACGAACCCGGATGGAAGACCTCCTCTGCATCATCTCTGTTGCGTCTCCGTCAGGGAAGTCTCACCGTGGGGCAATATGCCATACGGTTCCGTACCCTTGCCTCGGAGCTGGCCTGGGATAATGATGCTCTGATATCTGTCTTCTGGGAGGGTCTGTCCGGCCGTATTAAAGATGAACTTGCCGGTCGAGACATTCCAACCTCTCTCGATGACCTAATAACTCTGGCTAATCGAATTGATCTACGGTTCCAGGAACGCGCCAAAGAGGTCACCCGTGAGAGAAGGTTTCCTCGTCTAGCTCCTTCTTTTCAGAGACCTGTAACTCCTTCCGCTTCTCCCCAGGTACACACTTCTGAGCCTATGCAGGTCGACCAGACCAAGATGGTCAAAGCCCGTCAGGACTTACCCGTGCCGAGGGGAGTTGCTTCTACTGTGGCAGTAAGGAGCACCGGATCCGTACCTGTCCGGAGAGGTCGGGAAACGCCTGTGTCTAGGTTCGCTCGGAGAGGTCAACCTAGACAAGAATAAATCCTCTTCATCTCTGCTGCTGTCAGTCTCAATTCTCCTCGGTGAGAACCGTTATTTCGAACAAGCCCAACTTGATTCTGGAGAAGCCGGGAATCTTGTTTCACAGGCTCTAGTAGAGAAATATCGCATTCCTACCAAACATCTGGTTGAACCAGTATCTGTTGCTGCTGTGGACGGGGGTCTCCTACCACGTCCCATCCAACTTATCACTGAAGCCATAACCCTGCAGGTGGGAATGTTGCATTCTGAGAGCATCTCGTTTCATGTCCTGCCTGGACTCTCTCATGCTTTCTTATTAGGTCTACCTTGGCTCCAAAAGCATGCACCCGTGCTCGACTGGCAGACTGGAGAGATCCTTCGCTGGGGACAGGACTGTCATAAAACGTGTCTGGTGCCTGTTCATCCCGTCCGTTCTTCTCCTACACCTGCTAATCTACCTGGACTTCCGATTCCATATTGGTCATTCGCTGATGTCTTTAATAAAAAGGAAGCAGAGACATTACCCCTGCATAGACCATATGATTGCCCGATCGACCTGCTACCCGGTACTACGCCTCCCCGTGGGCGTATTTACCCATTGTCCGCTGCAGAGACCAGGTCGATGTCCGAATATATCGAGGAGAATTTGGCCAAGGGATTCATCCGGAAATCCTACCTCCCCAGCGGGAGCAGGTTTCTTCTTCGTAAAAAAGAAAGACGGCTCTCTCCGTCCCTGTATTGACTACAGAGGCCTAAACCTGATCACGGTGAAGAATAAGTACCCTCTTCCGCTCATTCCCGAATTGTTTGATCGTCTGAGGGGGGCTAGAATCTTCACCAAACTGGATCTTCGTGGAGCATATAACCTGGTCCGTATCCGTCGGGGAGATGAATGGAAGATGGCATTCAACACCCGGGACGGCCACTATGAGTATTTGGTGATGCCCTTTGGTCTCTGTAATGCTCCTGCAGTCTTTCAGGAGTTGGTCAATGACATCTTCCGGGACCTGCTCTACTCCTGCGTTGTGGTGTACCTAGACGACATCTTGGTCTTATCTCCGGATCTCCAGTCTCACCGGAGGGATGTTCGTCAGGTTCTGCTCAGGCTTAGGCAGAATCACCTTTTCGCCAAATATGAGAAGTGTCTCTTTGAGCAGACCTCGCTTCCGTTTTTGGGTTACATCATTTCTCAGACAGGCCTAAGAATGGATCCGGAGAAGCTATCTGCCATCGAGAAATGGCCCCGACCGGAGGGATTGAAGGCCATTCAGCGGTTCCTGGGATTCGCCAATTATTACCGCCTCTTCATACCGCACTTCTCTTCCCGGACTGCTCCAATCTCCGCGCTCACCCGCAAGAATGCTAACCCCAAACAGTGGATGCCCGAAGCAGAGGAGGCCTTTCTTTCCTTAAAACAGGCCTTCTCTTCCGCTCCAGTGCTGCATCGCCCGGACGGCAACAAGCAGTTCTTCCTGGAGGTGGACGCTTCCTCTTCTGGAGCCGGAGTGGTACTGACTCAAAAGTCTTCTTCCAGGAGAATGGTATCTTGCGGCTTCTTCTCAAAACTCTTCTCCTCTTCTGAGCGCAATTATTCCATATGAGACCGAGAGTTATTGGCCATCAAGCTGGCACTGGAGGAGTGGCGTTACCTACTCGAGGGGGCTCTTCATCCGGTAATCATTTACACTGACCACAAGAATCTGGCTTACCTCCAGCATGCCCAGAGACTTAACCCTCGCCAAGCCCGGTGGTCCTTGTTTTTTGCCCGCTTCGACTTTCTTTTACACTTTCGCCCTGCCGACAAGAACATCAAGGCGGATGCCTTGTCCCGGTCTTTCCTGGTGTCGGATCTCAAGGAGGAACCTAAACATATCATCGATCCCGCCAGAGTGATGCAGGTGGCTCCCGTGAGTCTAAATCGTCTCCCTCCTGGTAAGACGTTCGTATCGTACCTGATCGGGAGAGGATCCTCCACTGGGGTCATTCGTCTAAACTAGCTGGCCACGCTGGTCAGAGAAAGACCCTCTAGCTCATTACCCGGCATTACTGGTGGCCTACCCTGCACAAGGATGTAATAGACTTTGTTTCTGCCTGTGCTTCCTGTGCCCGCAACAAAGTTCCGAGACACCTGCCTGCTGGCCGTCTTCTCCCGCTTCCTGTACCCGCTGCCCCCTGGCAGCATATAGCCATGGACATCATAACGGATCTTCCCGTCTCTGCTGGTTGTACGGTCATTTGGGTGGTCGTTGACCGATTTTCCAAGATGGCTCACTTCATTCCCCTGCCAGGGCTTCCGTCTGCACCCGAGTTGGCTAAAGACTTTATCCGCCACATCTTCCGTCTTCATGGTCTGCCTCGTCACATTGTGTCGGATCGTGGGGTGCAGTTCACCTTACGTTTCTGCAGAGCCACTTGTAAGTTGCTAGACGTCACCCTGGATTTCTCCTCCGCTTACCACCCACAGTCCAATGGTCAAGTCGAGCGAATCAATCAGATTCTGACCAGTTATCTCCGGCACTTCGTTAATGCCCACCATTCTGACTGGGTGGATCTCCTGCCTTGGGCCGAATTTTCGTACAACAATCACGAGAGCGAATCTTCCTCCAAATCTCCGTTTCTTGTAGTCTTCGGTCAACATCCTCGGATCCCTGTACCTATTTCCATCTCTGTGGACAATCCAGCTGCGGAATCCCTGGTTAACGAATTCTCCTCCATATGGGAGAGTACGCAGTCCGCACTCATTCTGTCATCCGAGCGCATGAAGAGACATGCTGACAAGAAACGTCTGGATCCCCCTCAATTCCGTCCTGGGGATAAGGTCTGGCTCTCGTCCAAGTATGTTCGGCTCAAGATTCCTTCCTACAAGTTAGGTCCTCGGTTCATCGGTCCTTTTGAGATCATCAGTCAGATCAACCCGGTGTCCTATAAATTGAAACTCCCGGCCAACTTGCGGATTCCTAACTCCTTCCATGTATCTCTCCTCAAACCGGTGGTACTTAACTCTTTTGTCAAGTCTACAGGTACACCTCCTGCTCCAGTGTCTGCTGAAGACGAATTTGAGGTAGAGAACATTCTGGCCACCAAAAGGGTAGGAAGAAAGACCTACTTTCTGGTGGATTGGAAGGGGTTTGGTCCTGAGGAGAGAACGTGGGAGCCTCGGGAGAACATCCATGCCCCTC